>QANX01002948.1:0-80806 GCA_003254975.1 Ochetophila trinervis | reverse complement strand
TTTAAAATATAGACAAGTATCAAACTGACTTCTCACAAAACCAGATTTAACAATAAATGAGTCAAAACGTTTATACCACTGTCTTGGAGATTGTTTCAAGCCATAAAGGGATTTCTTTAACAAACAGACAAGTTCAACATCTTTCTCCCTAACTTTAAAACCCTCTGGTTGTCTCATATAAATGGTTTCATCCAGATCACCATGAAGAAAAGCAGTTTTAACATCCATTTGTTCTAATTCCCAATTGAATTGAGTAACTAGAGCTAAAACAGTTCTAATAGTAGTATATTTAACTACAGGAGAGAATATCTTATTGTAGTCTATACCCTCAACCTGTGTAAAACCCTTGGCAACTAACCTGGCCTTAAACCTCACAGATTCATCACTAGAAACTCCCTCCTTTACTTTGTAGATCCACTTACACTCTACACCCCTTTGACTAACAGAAGGTTTCACCAACTCCCAAGTTTTATTAGAATGAAAAGACTTCATTTCTTCATCCATGGCATCTTTCCAATTTTTAGAGTGCTTAGACCTTATTGCCTCTTCATATGTTTTAGGCTCAGTATCAGAAAGTTCTAGATAAGAGATTAAGGCATAAGCAATACAGTCAGCGAAGGCAAGTCTTTTACTAGGAATTATTTTCCTTTTGGCTCTATCTCTGGTTAATAGGTATCCAGGGTTCACAGCATCACTTGTAATAGGATTCTCATCCTCTAGAACTTCTTCGGGTTCACTCAGACCCCTTAAGACAGAGTGATCACTAGATTTAGATTTCTCAGGGTTTTCCTCAGTCTCCTCTGAGGGTTCACTCAGATTATTCTCCACCTCAGAGAATAACTCAAATTTCCTAGTATTGTTGCTGTTCTGACTTTCTAACAGTGGTTCACCCTGATTTTTCAGTTTACAGGGCATACTACTCTCATCAAAAATAACATCCCTGCTAATAATAACCTTAAAACCTTTGTCCTCTTTTAACCAAAGTCTATAACCCTTAACTCCCTGAGGATAGACTAAGAAAACACATTTCTGACTCCTAGGTTCCAGTTTTCCTATAGTTTGGTGTGCATATGCTGCACAGCCAAAGACTCTAAGTTTACTATAGTCTGGAACCTTTCCAGACCATAGATGTTCAGGGGTTTTAAACTCAAGGGTTGAGGAAGGGGAGAGGTTAACTAAGTAGGCAGCAGTCATTATGGTTTCTCCCCAAAACAGGGAGGGGAGACCAGAGGAGATAAGCATACATCTTACCTTATCAAGTAGGGTCCTATTCATTCTCTCAGCAACTCCATTTTGCTGAGGAGAATGCCTCACAGTTCTATGCCTAAGGATGCCTTCAGAAGTACATAACTCATCAAACTCCCTATTACAAAACTCTAACCCGTTATCAGTCCTAAGAACTTTAACAGATTTTCCTAATTGATTTTCTTCTAAGGTTTTCCAATCTTTAAACTTAGCAAACGATTCATCCTTTGATCTTAAAAGGGATATCCAAACTTTCCTAGAAAAATCATCTACTATCGAAAGGAAATAGTACTTACCAGTTTGGGTTTGAATACGGGAAGGGCCCCACAGATCAGCATGAACATAATCAAGAACAGACTTAGCTCTATTCACACTAGAATTGAAACTTAGTTTATGTTGTTTTCCTAACACACAGTTTTCACAAAATTCTAGCTTACTAACTTTGTCTTTGCCAAACACATTCATTTTATTCAAGTAATATAATCCTTTCTCACTCATATGACCCAATCTTTGATGCCACATAATAGTACAGTCAACAGAGTTATTTACAGAAGCATTTAAATATTCATTACAAGTATTTCCATGCAGAATATACAAACCGTTTCTCTTAATGCCTTTCATAACAGTCAAAACACCTTTAGATATTTTCATCATACCATTCTCAGTTTTACAATTATAACCACATTCATCAAGCATGCCAATTGAGATCAGGTTTCTTTTCAAATTTGGCACATGTCTAACATTACAGAGGGATTTAATAGATCCATCATGCAGCTTAAGTTTAATGCTACCAATGCCAACAATATCACAAGAGACATTATTACCAAGCAATACATTTCCAGCAGATATTTCAGAATAATCATAAAAAGCATTAATATCAGGGCACATATGGAAAGAACATCCAGAGTCCAAAACCCATTCAGAATCAGTCATTACAGAGGAGGCCATTAATACTTCACACAAAGAATAATCAGAAGAAACATTAGAAACTTCACCAGAGACAATGTTATTAGTATTTGAAGCTTGTATTTTATCATTTTCATCCTTTTTCCTTTTAAAACAGTTTTTAATAACATGCCCTGGTTTCTTACAATAATAGCATAGCCTATTATTATTATTGCCATTGCTTCTATTATTATGATTATCAAGATTATTCACAGATCTATGCTTAGAATTACTCCTAGGATTGAACCTATTTTTCTTATTAAAATTACTAGTCTTAAAGACAGCTCTTCCTCTAGCAAATAGGATTTCATTTTTAGTCTCAGTTTTAAACTCCTGTTCTCTAGACTTTAAAGCATTGGAGACAGAATCTAAGGTTAAGGAATCTCTACCATACTTAATTATGTTTTTAACATCTTTAAAAGAATCAGGCAGAGAATTTATTAAGATAACAGAATAGTGTTCCTCAGAGAATTTTTCACCACAATCAGTCAAACTTAGCATCAAACGGTTATATATATCCAAATTAAATTCAAGATCCTTAGTAGCATCCATTTTAAAACTGAAGAATTTTTCTAACAAACGAATACGATCAGGCAGAGACTTAGTAAGAAACAAAGATTCAAGTTTAGTCCAAAGTTCAGAAGTAGATTTTACCTCATTCACCTTACGCAATACACTATCAGACAAATGCAATATGATAGTACTAAAGGCAATTTCATCCATCTCTACCTTTTTTGTGTCATCGGTTCCTGTGATGTAGGAACCATCGATTGCTTTAGCAACCTTCATTTGGACCAAAACAGCTTTCATTTTCCTTCTCCACAGAAGGAAATCTCCTTTACCATTGAAGACTTCCACTACCACTTTTGCAGACATATTATATATATATATATTTTCACCACACAGAAAACAGAAAGATATATATATTGGAGAGAAAACAAATATTTATACAACACGAAGTAATAATAGAAAAGAATCACAAAGACAGAAGATCAATCTTGAATAAAAGATTGATCCAGAACCTCTCGTTCTCTAAAGAAAACCAGGACCTCCAATCTATAGCAAAAAACCGGGTCTAGTCACTTTCTTTAAAGAAACTCTCAAAATCCTAAGGGGACACAGTCACATAGACACTACAGAAAAGGTTAAAGGCTCTACGGATCTTTAAAAAAAATGTAAAACCAACAGTTTTCTACCAGATAGATGATGATCCGAAAAGTAGACTCAGAGAGACAAGGACAAAGCCAAGATTAACAGCAAATAATGCACAGAAACAAAACAAAAAGAATTTAAACCGTTAATCTTTACGGACCTACAGTGTTACCACTGCAGAGCCTTCTCAGATTAAAAGAAAAAACCCTTAAGTATCCGAAATAAAGACAAAAGAAGAAACCAGAACAATAAATTTCAGAATCAACAAAGAAAGAAAAGAAGAAACAAGCTCTGATACCAAATGTTAAAAAAAATATTACCAGGAAGCGTCGAAGAACGGCGTTGGACCGTTAAAGTACAGAAAAACAGTAAATAAGACAAAACAATTTAACGTGGTTCAACAGAGTAAACTCTGTCTACATCCACGGTGCTCCGGTCAAACAAAACCGGAACCTATGCTATAATTTTTGAGAAATACAGAAAATAGTACACAACTATGAATGTTCTACACACAATAGAACCGCCTCACCTCTCGAACAGTATTACAACACAAAGAACAGATTTACACTCAGTAAATCTCATACACTCACTCAGTATTCACACAGAAGAAGAAGAATAGAAAAGATGAAGATGAACAGGTAAATTACAACACACACACGCAGAGCATCTCTCTCTAACCTCTCACTAGAAACCCTAGAAAATGACCAACTGAACCGTCTCAACAATACACGGTAAGTATAAACGACACAGTAAGCGGCGCATCCAACAGCCAAGACGAGACCACGTGTCACAATCGTAGCCTTCCAGAAAACTGAACCGATTCCAAGAGAGAAACGCACCGTTTCATTTACCCTAATCAGTAATAACAATAAAGGTTAATTAAACAGTAATAATAATAACCATTAAACAAACAGTAACGAAAAAAAAATAATAATAATAATAATAATATCATAATTAAATATCTAACAAAACCAAAATAGAATGGTCCCAACTTATGTGTCTCACACATCAAACACCTGGAGATCAAGCACTTAATGAAGGAATAATCTTCCCACTACTTGAAATGCTAGTGACATCATCAAGCGTGCCAAATGCCTATAAATAGAAAGTCGACGCTCAACAAAAGGGAGGAGAATCTGTTGCATAGAAGGAGAAGAGAACTTGTTGCATAAAACATTTTCCTTTTCCTTTTCCTTTTCATCTAAAGAAAGAAAAACCGACTGAGACCCAAGACATCGAGCTTAAAGATTTTTATTTCTATGATCTTTTTGGGCTTGAGCCTTGAAATATCAAACCTCTGATCTGTAGAAGATATAGTTCATCTCATTAACTTGGCATAAATCCCTCTTTGACTGTGTTTTGCATGAATACAATAGTTTCATTCATTTTTGTAAGAAATAATCCTCAAAGCTTCACTTATTTAAATAGAGTTCAAAACGGTAGCATTATGCTACCAGCCTCATTGAAAGGAATGGTGCCGTATCATTGGTATGTTCTGTTTTGGGGTTTTTCTCTTCGATATAAGCCATCTTCTCAGCCTCATGTGGGAGAGCAGCCATTACAAAGAATAGGAGAGAAAGTGCAGAGTGCAAAAGTGTTTTATGGTTCTCATATGTTCTTGAGAGAGAGTCTGAGTGATTTTCTTTTCTTTGTGAGTTTAGATTAACGGTTCTATCACCGGGTTTGGGATTAGGCTTTGTGGTGTGAATACTAGTTGATTCTCTAATCTGTAAGCCCTAACTTTTTTGATCAATAATACCATAGACTCTCACTAGAGTCCGAGGACGTAGGCAAATTGCCGAACCTCATTAAATTTGGTTGTGTTTTGCTTTCTTTGATCTGTCAATATAGATTTGGATTTCCTAACAATTTTAATTAAATCTTTTCAAAGAGTAGGAAATTTAGTATAACACATTTTGGATGTACACTATATACTTGGAATTCTCTTATGAAATATAATAATCTTTATCTATATGCATATAAAGGCTCATGTTTAGTTCCCATTTTTCACATTTTTTCCATAATGTCAACAATATTATCCACTCCACTAGGCAACAAAAATCTGCATAAGTATTAGAAAACTCATAATTAATTCTATGAAATGCTAATTTGTCTAAGAAAATTATGTTGTCAATGTATCATACAAATTGTCTTTAGAGCTCTTGTCATTGTTATGCAACTGCCAGGCATGAATGACTGCATATTAACAGCTATATTTGGGTTGTGAAAACTCTGCCGGATGTGTAAGCAACCATTTTGTCCATGTTCCTCATTCAAAACCTTTGCTCTAAAATTACAGCAACATTATTTTATTTTTAACTACCAAATGATTAGACAATAAAAAAATAGACACGACTAGTGAAACAATTCATCAGTTTCTTACAAAACTATGCTATGGATTGCTTACCTCTACATGAGAGCATCAATGGCAGCCGGGGTGTCATCTATATGGACAAGGAAGCCTTCTCTCACCCAAAAATCTCCACTGCTATCTAGTTCCCACCTTAATAGTGATATACATTAGATAACTATATTGTTGTATTAGCTGTAATTATTAGGATTATCTTTATCTTTATCTTTAGTTATTCAGTTGTACGTATAGGATAAGTATACTTTCCTAAGTCTCTCTTTTGTAAGTGTATATAAACACAGCTTTTATCATTAATGTATGTATTCATTGATTCATAATCTCTGTATTTTCTATATGGTATCAGAGCATAATTAACTCCAATGAGTATTTATTTTTTCCTCTCAAATGGCCTCAAACAATAATATGTCTTCCTCATCTGTTTCTGTTTCACACAATTCTCCCTCTCTCACGTCTAAACCAATCCTTAACAATAAGCAACTTATTGTTCTCAATTTTGCTTCTCAGACCCCAATGCGCTTAACAACATCTAACTATTTCCCATGGAAAGCTCAATGGGATTCTCTTCTTATTGCTTATGATATTGTGGGTTGTGTTGATGGGTTAATTCCTTGCCCTTCTCGGTTTCTACCTATTTCTAATGGTTCCACTACTTCTCCTCTCAATCCGGAGTATCAATTTTGGCTATGGCAGGACAACTTTGTCCTCAATGCCTTGCTTGCATCCATCACTACAGAATTAACAAATTTTGTCACTGGTGCAACAACTTCCAATCAGATCTGGACTCGTTTGGCTAACATTTTTGCCAAGTCATCTCGACCACATGTTCTTCGACTTCGTGAGAAACTAATTAAACCTCAGGGAAGTTGATCTGTTACTGAATACTTGCTTGATATTAAATATGCTTCTGATGAACTTGCATTGATAAACAATCCTATTGATGATGATAAAATTGTGCTTTATGTGGTTAATGGGTTATCTCTTTCTCTCAAAGATATTTCTGCAGCAATCCGAACCAAATCTGACTCCATAACTTTTGAAGATTTAATGGAGCAATTAGTGGAGCATAAAAAATACATTGCACGTCTCCAACCTCTCTCCGATGATTCAACTATGTCTATCCATGCCACCAATCCTGTTTCATGGGGATCCTTCAACACTAACTATAGGCGTAACAATTATAATTTTTCATCCAGTACTAAGCATGCATCAAATTCATCAGGATATAATCATTCGAGGCAAAACAATGGTCCAACCAAATATTCAGGCTATAAGGGAAAATGTCAGTTTTGTAACCAACAAGGTCATTCTGCACGCTATTGTCCATTTCTTAGAGAACAAGGGGCTTTCACATCACAGAGGTCTATGAATTATAATCGACCTCCACCCACACCTAATGCTTATTATTCCAATCCAATCTCTGGTCTAGTGCATCTAGGACTTCTTGGTCGTGCTCCATCCTCTACACCAATCCAACCTCCTTGGATCCTTGATTCTGGTGCCACTCATCGTATTACCAATGACCTTAGTAATCTTTCTTTTCACTCAGACTATACTAGGACAGAATAAATACAGGTTGGGAATGATAATACTCTTTCTATATCTCACATTCTCTCTGTCTCTCTTCCCTCCCCTACAACACTTGTGTCTTTATCTCATGTATATTGTGCACCTCAAATTAAAAAATAAATTGCTCTTTGTTTCCAAAATTTGCCACCAAAATAATGTATCTATTGAATTATTCTCTAACTGTTTCTTTGTAAAGGATTTGCAAACAAGGACAGTACTCCTCCAAGGACCACTTCGAGCCTAGATATATGAATGGTCTTTCTCCTCCACAATCCATGCACTCTATCAATGCTCTCTTTGTTGTCTCTACTTCGCTTAAGGACTGGCATTCACGACTTGGTCATCCCTCTCTCCCCATTCTTCGTCAAATTATGTCTTCTGCTTCTTTACCAGTGTCTTCCACTTCTCAGTTTAGTTGTAATTTTTGTGCTTGTAATAAAATGCATAAACAGCCCTTTGTTATTTCATCCATGTCTAGTACTAGACCATTGAAATTGATTTATGCAGATGTTTAGGGACCTATTGAATTACCTCAATAGATGGTTTTCAGTTTTATGTTTTATTTATTGATCACTTCTCCAGATATGTTTGGTTATTCCCTATTAATTCTAAGGATCAAGTTGCTAGTGTTTTTATTCAATTCAAAAATGTTTCTAAGAAATATATTCATACTACTATTTCTTCCTTCTACTCTGATAATGGTACTGAGTTTTTGAAATTGAAATCTTTTTTCCTTCAACATGGCATTTCTCATTTTTTGACACCACCTCACACACCGGAACACAATGGTCTCGCGAAAAGACGACATCATCACATTTGTGAAACTAGACTCTCACTGCTCACACACACTAATCTTCCCCCTACATTCTGGAAATTTGCTTTTAAAAATGCTGTTCATTTAATTAATCGGATGCCCACAGCAACTCTTTTGTCTGCCCCTTTTCAAAAATTATTTAATAAAAATCCAAATTATAGTTCTTTGAAATTTTTTGGATGTTTGTGTTATCCTTGGTTACGTCCCTATGGTTCTCATAAATTAGAATCCTATTCAAGGCCTTGTATATTTCTTGGTTATGCATCTAATTTCAGTGCCTATAATTGTTTTGATCCCTACAACAATCGTATCTTTCGCAGTCGCCATGTCAAATTTGTAGAGGATGGCTTTCCATATAATCAACTTTTCAAAGAGTCCAATTCTGATTCAACACCTTTACCACATCTTCCTACCTCCAACTCCCCTCCTCACGTTCTACTACCTTTCCATGTTTCATCTGAGTCCTCCTCACCTAAAACTTCTCCACTCACAAATATACCAAATGCTCTTTCAATTTCATCCACATATCTTCCATCTTTTACCCAACAAATCAATGAGTCTACCACTCCTACTCCAGCACAAATCCATGTAGATCATTCACAGTCCTAGGCTTAAAGTAATCCATGAGAAGTTGTTGTTCCCGTCTCAAATTCTTCCTCATTTCAAACACATCCTCGGCGCCTTCACCACATGTGAACCAGGTCAATGAATATGATATTCAAACCTACAAAGCTTTGTCATGATTTTTTTGTTGCCACAAAGGCAGGTGATATTGAACCTAGAAATGTTACCCAAGCATTGAAGGATGCTAAATGGCATGAAGCAATGGAGGCTGAATTTTTAGCTCTACACCAGAATGCAACTTGGGGCCTGGTTCCTCCTTCTCCAAAATCAAAATGTCAACGGGTGCAAGTGGATCTTTAAAATAAAAAGACATTCTGATGGATCAGTTCAACGCTACAAAGTGCGACCTGTAGCCAAGGGATTCAACCAGCGACCAGGTATAGACTACCATGAAACGTTCAGCCTTGTTATCAAACCAATCACCATTCTATTGGTACTCAGTATTGCTCTAGCACAAAACTAGCCAATTTGCCAACTAGATGTGGACAATGCAATCCTCAATGGTCATCTGCAAAAGGACATGTACATGCATCAACCGCAAGGTTTTGTCGACTCCAACAAATCTAACTACATTTGCAAATTAAAGAAAGCAATATATGATCTCAAACAAGCACCACGTGCTTCATACAATGAACTTTGTTCCTTTCTTCTTCAATTCGGGTTCAAGCAATCTTTGGCTGATACATCACTCTTTGTATATAATTGAGACTCTGTGGTAATGTACTTGCTCATTTATGTCGATGATATCCTATATATTGGCAACAATCCATCCTTTCTATCTCAATTTGTTACTACAATGTCTAACAAGTTTGCCTTAAAATATTTGGGTACTCTCCATTACTTTCTTGATGTTGATGTTCAGCACACACCTCATGGTTTGTTCTTATCACAAAGCAAATATATCTTGGACCTCCTGGAAAAAACGCAGATGCATGAAGTGAAGGAAGTGGTTACTCCTATGGCTACTTCCACATCCTTGCGAGTTGATGATGGTTCTTCTTTGGTCAATGCTACCGACTATTGAACTGTAGTGGGCAAGTTGCAATACTTATCTCTCACACGTCCTAACATTGTCTACCCAGTGAATAAGGTTGCCCAATAAATGCATAAACTGAGTGAGCTACATTGGAAGGCAACAAAGAGACTTTTATGATACCTTAGGGCAACACACTCTCATGGTTTGTTCTTCAAACATAACTCACCTCTCTCACTTCATGATTTCACAGATGCGGACTGGGTTGGGGATTGTACAGATCGTGTGTCAACCACTGCCTATGTTGTATATCTCAATTCCAATCCGATTTCTTGGTCCTTAAGCAAACAACGATCTGTCTCTTGTTCTTCCACTTAAGCTTAATATCATGTTGTTGCTAATACAGCGTCTAAGATTAGTTGGTTAGTATCCCTACTTCGTGAGCTTCGTATTACCCTTTCATCATTACCCACGATCTATTGTGACAATGTTGGAGCTACATATCTTGCTGCCAATCCAGTTTACCACTCCAAAATTAAACATGTTTCTACGAATTATCATTTTGTTCGTGGTATGGTCCATGATGGCTTGATTCGTGTATCTCATATTTCAAGTAGAGACCAACTAGCTGATGCACTCACAAAGCCTCTGTCCAAGAATCTGTTTCTAGCTCTTCGGCCAAAACTTGGTGTAGTTTCCAGACCGCAAGTTTTGAGGGGGCATAATAGTGATATACATTAGATAACTATATTGTTGTATTAGTTGTAATTATTAGGATTATCTTTATCTTTAGTTATTCAGTTGTAACTATAGGATAAGTATACTTTCCCCAAGTCTCTCTTTTGTAAGTGTATATAAATGCAGCTTTATCGTTAATGTATGTGTTCATTGATTCATAATCTCTGTATTTTCTATACACCTTTCAAGTTTTCGTTCCTACAAGCAAGTAAATATTTTGTCTTTAAAAAACACAAAAAGAAAAAAGAAAAAATAGAAAAAAGAAAGAAAAGAAAAATCAAAATTTGTTCATTTGAAAGAGGATCAATATGGTTCAAATATAAGCTTACCTCAATGTAGTTTCAGAACATTTCAATGGCCTCAACTCCTTTTGCCTTGGCATTTCTCAGTTCAGAGACTATTTTCCATCCTTAGCTCAACAAATTCTGATGGGTCTTCAATATCACTTATAAAGCTTAAGCTTCATTCTTACCATTTCAATGATGAATTTCACCACCATGTAAGCTCCTATGAAACAATTATACAAACACATGAATCCAAATCCTTAATACAAAAAGCTAATTACAAACACGTAAATTAAACATTTGATAATAGAGAATGACATGGTTTTGAAGGCTTTGATAGACTTGATTCCTACTCTTAACATAAGAAAGCTAGTTGTTGGAACTAAAAAGTCCAGTTTCATGAGGTACAAAACCTCTATCATACAAAACTTTTAATTTATAGGCACTGTTGTTTGTTTTTAATGCTTTGTTTAATATTTGTCACAATAAATACCGTCTTTATTTTTTTCATATGAAGGAAATTGAAGTCTAAGAGAAGAAGTGGGGTAGCAAAGCAAATTGTACAGAATGCACTAGAAACCTGTGATGTTAAGATCATATGTGACGGGAAGGAAGTGATTGAGCATCTAATAACATGGTCGCCTTCTTCGCGCAACAGTAATGTAAGTTCGTTATTTACCAAAGATGAAAATCAAGAACTAGAAAGTCCATCAACAGAAACAACAAGGTCTCCTCCCAATACTTTACCCATATCAGGACAAGTCTGGAGTGTGTTCAAACGGGTTTGAATAAAACCCATCTTGAGTTTTGGCACCAGAAAAACTCAGTACAAAGATATACTTAGTTTTTTGACATGTAATAGAATTCAACATGCATAGCTAATTTGAATATAAGTAGTATATTTTATTTTATTTTTCTTTTGAGAAATAATTTGACTTTTTGGCCAACATTGCAGGAGTATGGGCTACAACCTTTTTAAATTAGATTGTCTAATAAGCTGCTATTATTTTAATATACATATTATAAACTTAGTAAAATTATGGTTTTCCTGCTTATTCTTTGGGTTGTTTTGTGGCTTTGCTATATTTGGATTATTATTGAAGAAACTAAGGAAGGGTAAGGTTGAGGCAGAGGTGCTGTAATGGACCCAAATAGTAAGTTAGAAACTTTATTTGAAAATTTTAGTCACAAAGAACAACAAAATGACTTCTACTTTCATAATAGAAGAAGATTATATGAATGCTCAATGCACAAATTAATCAAAGCTTAATTTAGTAATTCTTCTGTGTAACAGTATGAAAAAAAAAAAAAAAAGTTNATAAAAAAAAAAAAAAAAAAAAAAAAAAAAAAAAAAAAAAAAAAAAGTTAAAGCAAACACACATAAAGAAAGGATGTCAAAAGGAAATCATGAAACTAGTTGAGGTTCGAAACAGGACTTGAGCAGAGGAGCTCTGCCATAGCCATTGTTTTATTTTCGTTACTGTTTCAATTCTACAATGACTCAATTCAAATTAACTGATACATTGTAGCTCCAACATGATGATATGTGACTAGATGTATCTATCTAGTAACTCCCATCTTCTTCACAATACTTGCAGTTTTGCCTGCTTGTCCACTTTTTCCATACTATTTAGTTCTGTCTAATTTCTAGGATTCTATTCTGTCCACAAAGAATCAGAATTCTGCAAAAATTTCAGAAATTTAGTTTAATCATACAAGAAATCCAGATTTGTATGAAATGCTAATTTGTCCAAGCAAGCATTTTTTTTGGGTCAATGTAGCATACTTGTTTCCAAGAGCTCTTGTCATTGTCTGTTAATGCTCTGCCGGATGTGTTCCTCATCCAAAACTTTTGCTCTAAAATTGCATCCACATCATTTTTTTAACTACCAAATGGAAAAAAAAAAAAATATATATATATAATAGAATAAAATAAATCATCCGTAACGATTTATCATGGTTCTTTTTATGATTACATATATTAAATATAAAGACAAGTAAAACAACAATTTAAACATAGCAAAATTTTAAACGGAAGTATTATATAAAAAATAATAATAATAATAACAAAATTGACTACAACTTTATATTATCCACTAGTGGCCTTGCCACTTGCAGTCTCGGAAGATAACCGCACAACAGCAGCTCATGATCAAGACAAATTAGGATAAAATAAGCTAGAATTTTATGGGTATACGATTAAGCTAGAATTTTATGGGTATACGATTAAGCTAGAATTGACAAATCTCTTAACAAAATCAAAGGGATTGATGGGTATACGATTAAGCTAAAATCACCCAATGGTTAATTCCATATACGACTCTCTATTTAAAGATTGTTTATATTATTCTTTAATATTATTCGTTATTTAATATTGTTTCCTTTTCATTAAAGTGTCCTATATATCTGTAATACCTTTGATTCATTCAAATATAGAGAAATCAAATCAACGATTATTGTTTACAAATTTGAGGGGATATTGACATTTATAATTTGATACAAAAAGGATTGAAGTGCAAAAATGTTCGAACTACATAGGTCATTGGTGTCAAAATCTTTTGTCATGAAACAAATTCATCTGAGTTGAATTCAAAATATTATCTAAAAACAAACAGGAAATTTTTTATTTTTTATTTTTTTAAGTTTTGTTAATTTGTCTTCACTATCATTTATGCGGGACAATTTCACTACTTTTAAGCATATTTATCCAAGAAGGATAGTAAATCTAAACTATCTTAATTATAACAATTAAGATTATGTGTACCAGTCGTATTCTGATTGTGTGGTCCAATTATGATTTGACTTGAATCCTAATTATTCTATATTATTTTATCATATCTAATAATCTCTTTATAATATCTATTTTATTTTATTGCTATTAAACTCGAATTTTGGTCTAAAAAAGCTTAAACCTTCATGCAAGGTATATGCCATAATATCCAATATACATGATTATTTTGCCCTCCCTCTCTCTGTTTTCATTGAAAGTTCAGTTTTTCTCATCTGACTTTAATTATCGGAAAGTCCTTTATTAATGTTATACCGACACCCTAAGAGCCTCCTAACTTCATTTTTTATCTTGTAGACTCACAGGTTCTTCATGGTAAAGGAGAGTTATGCATCAACAAAACTCAAGCTCATTTAGCAAATATTGGTTGCATTTAATGTTATTTTGATTTTTTAAAACTAAAAAACTAATATGGAAAAGTAAATCCTTAACAGTAAGATATTAAATTACTGTATCAGTAAGTAGAGCCCATTATTAATGGTTCCACCGCGTTGTTGCTGGGGACAACTATTAATTTTTCATGTTGAAGGGTAACTTTCAAAACGTTACCGACACTCTTTAATATATTGTTGATAAAACATCTCATTCAAGTTCAACCACCGCCATTAAATTTTATCTTCTTCTGATATAATGTGTTCCCCTAAGAGAAAATATTGTATGTAACGTCATGTCACTAACAATTACTATATTCAACCTAAATTCAATTATTAATAATCATGTACAATGTTACATGTCAATAAAATAAAACAAGTAGATCCTCTGCATGAATAATGTTATGTATTTGATGATAAATAATTTATAGTACCACATCACTAACATGACTGTTATGTATTTGTCTCAGCCCCCGACCCATATTAAATCATATCCACCACTTCTTCTTTCGGTATACCCCACTTACTAAAAATATGTAGCACGTACTTATATATCCCATATGTATTAATTTGTGAACAAATTGTATATATGGTTACTTTTTCTTTTGGTTATTTACCGAAAGATGGAGATTAAATATATGGTTTGAGAGGGGAAACAGCATTGTTCCCGTCATGTATAACTCATAAGTAAGTTTTTTGGTTGTATACATATTAGTTGAAATATTAATGAAAGAAATAAACTTGTATATTGAATAATAGAGATGTGTTGAATACATGTTTATATACACCAAGTATAAACCTAATAGATAACTAATAAGGTCAAATAGATTTTACAAAGAGAGATATACAAATCCTATAAGAAGTCTATCACTTGTTTATATTTATCTCTCTAACGTCCCCCCTCAAACTGGATGGGGTACTACACACATGCAGTTTGTGTCTTAGGAGCAAGAACCGGTGTGTTGGTAACACCTTTGTCAAGACATTGGCAATCTGAGAATGACAGGACCCGCACTACCCAAGTCCTACCTGCAAGACTTAATCACCCTGATTAAGTCCCTAAGCAGTCAATAACTACATAATTAACAGTTCCACAACCCAAACTCCTAAATTCCAGAAATTTTAATAGAAATTTTGGCAGAGTTTTGTCTGTATTTATAACATTCCTCAAATTATTTACATGTACCTGCACGTCCAGACAATATTTCACGACAATCCAGTAATTTCTCAGAAATACACCCATATACATAATCTCCATAACATATATATTAAAATTGGATTACACAATATATCTCTAGCATATTACAGTTTGCTACTCAACTAACATATAAACTTGCACATTCTAACTATGCCACTACTACCTCTAACACGCTCCTCCTGCACTAACTAGCAACAGTAGCACGGCTAATAATCCAAGAACTACCTGAAACATAATTAAGAATTTTTTTGGTGGGGTGAGTACTTGCATACTTAGTGAATAGAAACTAAATAGGAAAATAATATTTTCTTCCATACATAACGTATATAAAAATTGGTTTGTCATGCAATCTCCTTGGAAAGTAGTTCGTCTTTCAAATTTCCAAATTTCCAAAATATTCATATATTTATATGTATATATATATTTAACAGAATTAACATATTTGTTTATGTCAAAATGTCTTGAAATATAAAATAGCACACACAATCAATGCAACCAAATATATGAGGGACATTCAGTGAAAAGCCATAGAACATATATACACGAACACATCATATATATATACTGGGCGGGTAAGCTAACTATTAAATCCCCAGTGAAAAGCCACAGACATATATGTGAACAAATCATCATATACCGAGCGGGTAATAACTATTTCTGTGAAAACCATTGTCCCTTCATATATTCACACATATATGCAATTCATAATCTCAGCTTGGCGGCATAACCCATCACACAAGCATAAATAATATGGCGGCATAAACCATCGCCCAATCACTTGGCGGCATAAACCATCACACAAGTATAATTAATCTGGCGGTATAAACCATCGCCCAAGTATATCCAATGTCAAACCTCCCTACCCGGCGGCATAATCATCGCCCAAGTTGTCACCAACCTTGTTACACCCTACTCGGCGGCATACTCATCGCCCAAGTAGTCACCACATAGGTGCAATGCAATTATGAATTCACACAAAATAATCACATTCATCAATACTTACTTTAAATTCATAATTAAAGTATCCTTTTAAACATATGAATAAATATGTATGTATTTATTCCAAAAAAAAAATAACAATGTAATATATATATATATCAATCTATATATATATATATATATATACTTGTAAAAATTATTTAATCACAAAATATATTTCTTAATCATATAACCTTTGAATATATTGCAAAACCATAAAATATATGTATATATTCATGCATTTACATATATATATTTATATATATGTGTTCCCACTCACAGAAACGCCGCGTTGACGTCTATCCACGGTTAGTCGCTCCTTGTTGTTCGACCAGAGTAGTTCCTTCCTCTAGTAATATAATAAAATAATATTACCAAATATTTCATTACCGTAATGTAAAATAAAACCCCATTTTTATTACCTATTTTCATACTTTTGCAACTTTTCCCCTAATAACATAGGTTTATTAATTATATTTTTACTCAAATGATTTTTAGAGGTTAATACCTAAACTTTTATTCTTAAGTTTCATCGCAATTAATTTTCCAACTAAATTTATATCATCAACCACTTAAATTTTCCAATTAAAATTACTATCTCTCAACCAAATATAAAATCAACCTTCACAATTCCTTTATATTTCTTAATTATAATTTATTACATTAACTACAATCACAATTCCTAATCTATCATCATAATTTCATCAAAACACATTCCAAACAATCACAAATTTCCCTAAATTTCCATTCTCCAACTCTATACTACAATGCTTATCATTATACAATGTAATTAAGCATAAGAAACATGATTTACCTTCAATTGGAGCTAAAATTTCACACTTTCTCCAGATATCCAAAAATCCCCTTTCTATCCTTTTTGTCAAATCTTTAACCTAGCTCACTAATCTTTAATTCTAACACTTCGGTTTTGTAAAGGAGTGAGAAAGGAAGCTTTTGGTACAAATATTCCGGCGAGAGGTGGCCGGAATCTCTCAAAATCTGGTGAGAAAGAAATTCGGCTAAATATCCAAAAACTCAAACTTATGGTGGTTTTCGGTTAAAACATACCTCACCAAAGTGTTTAGGATGCTCTAAAACCTATGGGTAACCTATTTTTAAGCTAAATTTGAAGAAGATTGAAGAGATTGAACTTGGTTTCTCTCAAAAAGCTTCACCGGCCAACCATGGGGGAAAAGAAAAAAACAGTCCCAGCGTGAGGAAGAAGGCTGGGGCCTTAATTCAACTTTTTGCCCAAAATTCCAATTTTGCCCTTTCTATCTCTTCACATAATTATTTATTTTCAAGGGAAAAATGGTCATTTGTCATTTTTATTTTATTTTCTTTTCTTTTTTCATTTTTAATTTTACTTTCATTTTATTTTTATTTTTCTTCTTATACTAACTGTAATTAAATATACAAATTCACAAATTTTAACTCTAATTTTTTTTTCCTTTAAATTAAAATTTAAAACTAACAATATTTATTTCACTAATAAACATTTTCTTTATATCATTAGTGTTATTAATTCTATTATTAACGTAATTAACTCTAATTACTTTGCTAATCCCTAATTAAGTTTTAGGATGTTACAGAGTAGCACTTGGGACATATCAAACCTCAAGGATCCCAGTGAGCATCTTGTCACGTATGAAGTGAACATTAACTTCAATGTGTTTAGTGCGAGCATGAAAAACAGGATTTGCAACAAGACTCCCAGCACCACACTGCTAGAAAATATGGTCAAAAACGACGGTGAAAAATTGACGTCTAACATGTTTACACGACAGACACAAAATCGTCGTCTAATGAGGCGTCGTCAATAGTCATAAAACATCAACGACGATTTAAAACCAACGTCTTAAACATTAATACGACAGACCACACCGTCGTCTAAAATAATGCCAAAGCCACGTGGGCGCCACACGGCAAATACATAGACGATGGTTTTTACTATAAACCATCGTCTATGTTCATTATCAACGACGGTTCATACAAGGAACCATCATCTATATATGTGCATTATAGACGACGGTTCCTTGTATGGACCATCATTGATAATGCAACTGGACGCGTGGCAAATTTGCAGCCCATCATCTATATTATATATTTATGTATATAAATATATATATATATATATTTCGGCTTTTATATATTTATTTAATATAAATATTTTAATAAATAATATATTTTTAATTAATAAAATAATAATTAATATAAAAAATAGTAATAATAAATCGATTATATTAAATTATACAAAAGTATAAACATTTCTAATTAAAATAAAATTACAAATTATACAATACTAATTACGCAATAACATTCACAATTACAAAATTTTTATACATAATTAATAATTAAACTGAACTAATCAAATGATGATAACAAATTTGAAAGGTTCGAAACTTCTTCAGTAAA
Organism: Ochetophila trinervis; assembly: GCA_003254975.1. NCBI lineage: Eukaryota > Viridiplantae > Streptophyta > Magnoliopsida > Rosales > Rhamnaceae > Ochetophila > Ochetophila trinervis. The sequence goes on along the minus strand of QANX01002948.1, from coordinate 62,344 downwards.
ATATTCAGCCCAATCCTCTCTAAATTCATCCACGAAGTCTTGTATCCAAACACAATTTTTAAACTGTACATAAAAATCAAACAAATAATATTAATGCATTAGTAAACATAATGTAATATATAAATTTACAGTTACGCTAAAATTATACTTACAGTATTATGTAACTAAGACTGTGGTACTGATGGATCGATATTTATTATATCCTTCATCATCATGCATACATAATATGCACACTCATGACTTGTCGGTTGCAATGGTGCCTACAAAAAAATAATTTAAAATATTAATATACATAATTTCTAATACTTTACCATTAATGAAATAAATAATTCATAGATTTAACCTTTCCCCCTCACCAACTAATTAATTTATTCTTTGACCTTTGCCTTTCGGCTCATTCCATAATATCCAAGCTCTATATATATATCATTTTATAAATAAAAAAATTATTAAGAATAAATTTAATCACTAAAATTAACTTACTTGCTTATTAATCGCTTGAAATCAATATTAGCTTTGGTGTTGGCGGAATCAAAAAACCAAATATACCCTAGGTATGGGTCCACGACACCAAGCGTTCTATGAGCACTGAAATAAACGTCAATATTAAAACTATATAATATACTATACATATATTTAAGAAAGTAATAATTTCACATATAATTAAATTGTACCGACAATGATATGGAATTAACCATATCGTATTGAAGTCGGGCTGATCTTTCCACCGTCTGACCAATTGCTCTGCTTAGGATGCCAACATTTCAGGTCCAATATTCTGCACCACACGTGGATCAATAAAAGCATATAACAAAATATTTCTAGTGCAGATCATATGTCGATACAGCTTCCTAAAAAAACATATCATGTCAAATACAATTTAAGAAAATTTTAAATCGAAAATAAATTAATTATAACTTCAAATATTAATTTGCATTACTTCATATAGAATAAGACACAATCAACACCCAAGTCCTGCATCTGACAAAATTGGTTGATATCCTCATGTGTCAGCACTCCAGGATGAGACTTGCCTATCATATCCCTCCCCAGGTTGAATTGAAGCTGCATGAGTCCTTGTTAGTTGAAGACAGTGGCATCTACCATTTTCATTAATCTCAGCTTCAGTGGCATGTCAAAAGTGATTAATTGATGCTGACTTTCATTGGTCTGTGGAGATGCCCTCAAATGACACGAATGGGGAGTACTATTCGAGTCTGAATGAGCTACTGCCTTGCCTTTTGATACTCGTACTGATATCTCCACCTGGTCAAATATATAAATTTCAAAACAACATTATAAATAACAATTATTAATAACTTAATTATAATAAATAAATAAAACATAAATATTTACCTCTTCTTCAGGTAAAATGACTAAAAATCTAGGCCATGGACAAAATGACTCCACAACTTCTCCAACCAATGTAATGTCAAAAAATGGTAGAGGTAAGGTTGCATCAAGGACCAATGCCTCCTGAACATTGACCCACACATTAAGCTCCCCTAATCATATCCCATTGGCAAACAGAGTCTGGATCGGTTGTAGGGTACATCAATCCAGCAGCCACTATATTACCTCTAGTGCATATAGCAAGCTTGCACTGTAGACCCTGCAAAATAAATTGATTAAATTTTTAATTAAATAACAATAAATATATTAAATGTTTATTAAACAACAATCTTACAAAAGTTTACCTCCTCAGGTGTTATGGGATGTACTGGAGCTAGAGGAGTACTAAGATGTACTGGTGTTGGCGGAGTACTGAGATGGTACGCCTCCTCAGGAATATTAGTGGCAACCCAGGTATTGTTCATATACTAATCAGTCATAAAATCCATATGTCCTGGGTCGGCCACAAAGTCATCATATGTCTTGGCCAACTGTGTAGACAACAGCATATTACTCTCTTGGAAGTCGCGAATGACCTCAGATAGTTGTATGATGCACTCATCCTTTGCACTATCCCTTTCTTTTGTTGGTTGGGTTCTATGTCGAGGAATGTGCCAATACTCAGTAGGGGTCACCAATTTACCCTTCGCCCTTACTCGACCCTGGTGCTCAAGAGTACCCAACACTTGGGTTAGTATATCGTTGGGCGAATCCAAGTCAATGTTGACATTCCTAGCAGCTACTCTCTCCCGTAAATCATCCTGTCAAATTTATAAAATATTAAAATATCAGTGCTAAAATTGCATAGTTACTTAATATAAAATAAAATATGCAAATAAGAAAATAAAGTTAATACCATGTGTTCTGCAACTGCAGCAGCTTCTGGTGTAAGAAACTTTACCTTCTTATTCGCATAGCCCAACTTTCATAGAGCATCTCGGGAAAGCCGTTCATCTGTGCCCAATCTCAGCTTCTACATGTTTACAAAATATAAATGCTAAATTAAATTAAAACAGTATAATTTCAAAGTATTTAAAATTACTGATTTTTTAAAATTAAATTAAAATAGTATAAATTATAAATATAATTAAAATATTTATAAACTTACTAATTAACACCTAATTTTTTTATAAATTTTAAATTAAACTATTTTAATATAATTACCATTAATTTAATCAAAAAAACCTTAATTAAACTATAAACTTACTAATCAACAAAATCCCAATTAATATATTTACCATTAATTTAATTTGTATATTGAAAACAGTTTAAATTAAAAAATTGGACATACTTGATATAATTTAATAAAAAGGAAAAAATTAATTAAACACAATCAACATTATTCTTTATTTTTAGTCCATATTCCATTACAATAATTACGAACACAGACTTCCTCGCAGTCCTCAGCATCAAGAGTGATCTCTTCATTTGGTATTTACGTAGCAAATGGAGTATGAATCAAATCAATATCTCCAAATGTATCCCCTTCAGAAGATTTGGTCTGTGTGTAATGAGGAGTGCTTAATACCACCAACCATTGTGAATCACAAGGATCCTCCACATAAAATACTTGTGTTGCTTGAGAAGCCAAAATAAATGGATCAGATTTGTGATCAAGTTTGTTGAAGTTGACACATGTAAATCCACAATCATCTTTCTTAACACCATTTGAACACAGGAATTCAAAATTTAATGTAATCCATATCCCATATTCCGACTACTACACCATAAAATGACATATCGGTGAATTTTGGATTGTCGTCTTTTGCACTTGAATACTGCATCAATCCAGCCACCAAGCTTACGCCGCTATTTTGAGTAACACACTTGTTGTCTCTTTCAACTGTATGGTATTGGATTTCGTTAATGCTGTAGCCCGAATTGCTCATTACTTCAAAACATGGTCCAAGTGCAATCAATCTCAATGTATGTGACACACTATTATCTGGTTCACTCAATTCTTTCTGAATCTGCAAAAGCACCACACGCACTATTAGTAAATGCAATAAAAGTAATGTAGTTACTTCATCTCGGAACCAATAAAATTAATTTGCAATAAAAGTCACAATTAATGTTAAACTTACTTCATCTCGGAACCAATAAATGAAAGTGCGATTTTGCTCGTTTTGAAACTATTTGGCTTTTCTTGTTTTGTTACGAATATCACACTTCAAACTCTCCATATGTTTCCTAAAGACAACAAAAGTTAATGACTATAGTAAACAAGTATTCAATATAATATTCAACAAAAAATATAGAGCATTAAACTTACTCGAAGTAAGGTTGTACTTCGGGTGTATTTGAAAGTATGTACAAATGTACTTGCTCCCATAGGTCACGAGTAATACCCAATAAATTACCACCCTTCAAAGGATCACCAGTATCATCTTTCACACCTTGTACTTCATGGCGGCCAGGTGGGTTCCCAATTGCATGCACGCCTTTTTGATACTCACTACAAAATCCGATTGCTTCCTCAGCGATGTAGTTCTCTGCAATGCAGCCTTCTAGGCAGTAATGATTGTGAACATACCCCTTCAACACTTTCAAGTATCTCTCAAAAGGATACATCCACCGAAAGAAAACTGGCCCACACTGATAGGACCCAATCCACCTAGATCCTACCTGCATGACTTAATATTTCTATTAAGCCAATAAATAGTCATTTATCTCTACTAAACCATTATAAAAATAACTAAGATCTAGCTTACAGGAAAATTTTCTCTACTGCTAGAAATTTTATTAAAAATTTCGGCAGCATTTCGTTTGTTTTTCTGACGTTCCCCAAATACAAAAATTACAATACTGCAAGAAAAAGCATTCCTATACCTTATCCAATCTACCAGCAAACATTTCCCACAGTAATCACATTTCAAAGAATAATTCAACATTCAAATAAAATATATCAATCATATTTTTCCGTAGTTGGACTCAGTTTAGAAGAACTGAGCTGCCTACATACCCTTATTAATAGGGATCAAGCTACTTGTTGTTCTTAGAGCATATTTACACCAAATATGCCCCCTCTAATACAACTGCTATTCAAAAGTCAAACTCGACAAATATATATTCTAACCCATTTTCCATCACATCAATAATCCAAAATAAGCTCTAATAATTAACAAGAAGCTTAACCAAAGCAAAACACATAAAAATCAATATATTCATCACATATTCTACACTTATATTTTAATCACTTTTAATTTCATCAAAGCTTTTCAACAAATTTAACAGATAATAACCATAGCTTGGCGGCATAATCCATTGCCTAAGCAAACAATCTGGAGGCATAAATCATCGCCAAGCAATCATCAACCATATATACCATGCATTTATGAATCTACACGAAAATGATCACATTCACAACATTTACTTTAATCCATAAAAAAGGTATACCCTTATTAATAGGGATCAAGCTACCTGTTGTTCTTAAAGCATATTTACACCAAATATGCCCCCTCTAATACAACTGCTATTCAAAAGTCAAACTCGACAAATATATATTCTAACCCATTTTCCATCACATCAATAATCCAAAATAAGCTCTAATAATTAACAAGAAGCTTAACCAAAGCAAAACACATAAATATCAATATATTCATCACATATTCTACACTTATATTTTAATCACTTTTAATTTCATCAAAGCTTTTCAACAAATTTAACAGATAATAACCATAGCTTGGCGGCATAATCCATTGCCTAAGCAAACAATCTGGAGGCATAAATCATCGCCAAGCAATCATCAACCATATATACCATGCATTTATGAATCCACACGTAAATGATCACATTCACAACATTTACTTTAATCCATAAAAAAGGTATGCATTCAAACACGTGTATGAATATGCATGTATTTACTCTAGAGAAAATAACAAGATAATATATATATATATCACACATTATTCTTTAACAATTTAACATCACAAGATAGGGTAACCAATCATCACGATCCTTCTCCTTAAGGCATTGTGGCGGGAATGGGGTATTGGGTAACCAATCATTACGATCCTTCTCCCCAAGGCATCATGGCGAGAATGTGGTGCAGTCATCACGATCCTTGGTCTCTAGGAATCGTGGTATTTAAAAGGTTTCCATAGGGTACCCTCTCCAACATCATAACCATCAACATCCGTACAACCATCTCCAAATGTATCCCACAATATCCACAACAATCCTCAACCACATTTCCAAACAAAACATCAAACTGTAATTCCATTCAAATCATCGTCCATAAACCAAAATCCACATACAAATCAGTTATCCACATCACAACTCACAAATATAATTATATATAAACATAATTATATACATATAATCTTAAACTCAAAAGAAAACCACCAAAACATAAATACATACATATTTATATCACAAATCTTCAACTAAATTAATCTACCAGTTACAATTCAACCACTCATCAATAAAACATCAAATCCACATTTTCAGTGTATATAAACATATACATTTATATATATACATCACAATCATAATACATTTACACATTCAGATTATATATATACACTCACTCACATTTATACATAATTATTTATAGAAATTACATTCCTCAAAGACCATTCCAACCCACAATTCATAATTGTTCTCAACTTATACTAATCCTTCAACCTAAACTCAAGCTTCATATATTAATCATAAAATCACCAAACAATTTCTATTTTAACAGTTATCACCAACATAGCTCAAAATTAAGTAAATTTCAAATACTCAATAATAATATGCAAATTATATATCAGAGTGAAGCTTGAAGAGTGTAGGAAGCAATACTAAAATTACCTTGGCCAACCGCCGCCGGTGATGGCCGAAAAATGACCGAAAAGTCGCGGCCGGACACCAACTCTTCGCACAGCTCAATTGAAGAGGATTCGAGAAGAAAGGATCGTGGATTCGGGTTCAGGGGGACTGAAATAGGGGGAAGGAACCGACCCCACAACCGGAAACCACTGAAATCCAGCGACCAGAGGAAAAACAAGTTTGCCAGTTTCTTCAAGCTTCCCGGTGACTCACGGGGTTCCACGGGAGCTCATCTGCCAGGCTGGGTAGAGAAGATGGCCGGCTTCGATCCTCGGGAGGTGGGTTGGCCGATTTCTCGCTAAAATCCGCTGATTGCTACCAAGAGGCTGACCGGATTTATCATTTTTCCTGTCGATCTGGGCTACTCCACAGCCTATCACCGACATGGGTAGATAGAGGAGGCCACCGGCTCCAAGTCTCGGTAGTTTCCGGCCTGGTTTGGCCAGAAAATGGTCGTTGCTGGCAAAAGAGGAGGGAGGCGCGGTGTTGGGGGCTTGCGCAGGAGAGAATCAAGATCGGGGGGTGTTCTGCTTCCAGAGCTTTCTGGAGAATTTAAAATAAAATTCAAGTAAGGGAAATTTCATCATTTCACTCTTTTAATGTCAGCCTTGCAAAATTACCAAAATGCCCCTCACACTATTTTAACCATAACTTCACGGTCTTAGCCCCGAATCAAGCATACTACCAGTCTACGGACTAGTATTGATTAGCTCTATGCAACAGTACCCCCATCAAAGCCAAAGAATATCCACACAAAAAGTCAACCATGGGCCCACTCATGGTCAAACTTGGTTAACTTTGAAATTTTGTAATATTTTCTTAAAACGGGATGTTACAATCTACCCCCCTTAAGAAAAATTTCATCCTCAAAATTTCATACTTGAAACATGATATAATCGCACGAGCAATGGTCGTAATTACTCGGGCTTCCATTACGCTTTCGCTGCGCAACTCTGATCACTACAATTCCTAAATAGTCGTATTCCAGGTACAGGGCCTGTAGCTACTCACGTTCAGTTGAAAGATCTAATTTTTGGCAAATTCTGCACCATTTCTCTCGGAAACCATTCCCTTCATTCCATACAACATAGAGCTCTATCCAATCTTTATCTGATAAAATTATTTCCTTGACTATAAGAGATTGAAAAGTGTACCCTCTCCTTTTCAATGATTTAATCATTCTTAAATTCTTAACTACTAAAATACATTTCAAGTAAACACAATGTCTTAACAAGATCTGTCTGAATAATGTCCAAATTTGAAATCAATCTCTTACAATAATATAATATTGCTCGCAAAGTGAAAAATTACTATATGCGGGGAAGTCATTTATAGTCCACAATAATATTGCTCGTAAAGTGAAAAATTCCCGCTTACACGCATCCCAAGTTCGCACCCTTTCATCCTACAACTGCTTAAGATCGTCAATCAATGGCTGCAGATAAACATCTATATCATTGCCAGGCTACTTCGGTCCAGATATCAACATTGTCAACATTATAAACTTTCGCTTCATACACAACCATGGTGGAAGATTATATATAACTGTAAGCACAGGCCAACAACTGTATTAGAACTCATACGCTTATGCGGATTAATGCCATCAGCTGCAATCCCAAGCCTTAAGTTTCGACATTCATTACCAAAATTAGGCCACATGCGATCAACTAGCTTGCAAGACGGTGAATCGGCGAGATGACTTAACTTTCCAACTGCGTCCTTTCGTTCATTTGCATGCCACGTCAGATTTTTAGCTGTGTCAACTCTTTGAAACATCCTCTTGAACCGTGGAATGGGTGAAAAATACCACATGACTTTATGAGGGACATTTACACGTTTAGTTCCATCGTCAGTTTCCTTCCACCTCGATGCTCCGCATTTTGGACAACTTTCTTGCGCTTCATATTCTTTTCAATAAAGAATGCAGTTGTTGTGACAACAATGTATCTTCTCATAATTCATGCCCAATGTTGTTAGAGTCTTTTCACGTTGTACATAGAATCTGGCAAAACATTATCGCTCGGTAGCATTTTCTGCAACAACTTTAATAATTCGGAAAGACTTGTGTCTGAAAGACCGTATTTCGATTTCAGGTTGTACAACTTTACCAAACTAGATAGTTTGGTAAAGTTCGTACAACCTGGATACAAAAGAATTTCGGCATCCTCCAACAACCTCTTAAATTCACCGGGATTATCCACGAACTTGTCACAAGCATCATTTACCATGTCAATATTATTACCCACCACATCTTCATCTTCCGTATTTCTGTGGGTAAAATGACTTTCAGTGTTATTGCTTTTACTAATTTTACTAACTCTAGAACAATCTCCACAATATCCTTCATATTCTTCCAACTCTTATCCATGTAAAATTCACTTATGATAATTCGTATCAAACCCTTTAAAGTATACATGCCCTCTCACTTCTTCAATAGTGCTAAAAAATAAATTCCCACATTCCATACAAGGACATCGAATTTTACCATCTCTATTTGCACTTTTCTTAGTAAATTCTAAAAACATTTCAAAACCCTTTTGGAATGCATCGGTTCTCCTATCCCTCCTTATCCATGATTTGTCCATTTTATCTATTTGAATAACAACTAATTTAAACTAATTTAAACAAGAATGATTTAAAATATAGCAATAAATAATATATTACTAACAATTTAACCAACATTTAATAATTAACAAATCAATAATAGAAAATAAATAGATAACAATAAANTAAAACTAATTTAAACAAGAATGATTTAAAATATAGCAATAAATAATATATTACTAACAATTTAACCAACATTTAATAATTAACAAATCAATAATAGAAAATAAATAGATAACAAATCAATGATACTATATGAGATTATAACATATCAAATATTTAAACAAACTAAAAAGTGTTCAAATCATTTGGAAACTNAAAACATATATATATATATCATTGCAAAATTTAAATGTTCATAACCTAATAATTATAAAATAATTAATTCATGAAAATAAAATTATATAACTAATTTAATTTAAATGATAATGCAATAACATAAATATTTAATGTAGTTAATTGCATAAAATTACTTACCTCGATAGTGAGTTTTTTTACAAAAATCAACTTCAAGCTTCAACAAATTGATGACTTAAATCCTAAATAAATGCTATTTGAATATTTTTTATCACCACTAAAAGAATTTGAACAAAAATTATGGGAGAAATGAATTTAGTGAATTTGATTGAGAACAAAAATGAAAATATATAAGCAAAAAAAGTTACAACGGCTATATTTTTTGCAAATGCTACTTTTGCAACGGCTATTTTGAACGTTAAAACCGCATTTCAAACACTAAACGTAAGAGCGCCACGTGGACAAATATACATAAAAAAACGTTTTAGCAATCGTCGTCTATACTCTTCAATAGACACGTGGCATCCACGTTGCTGCCACGTGTCTTTTAGTGTTTTATCAACGATGATTAATTCATCAACCGTCATTTTTTATGTAACTTTAGACAATGGTTATAGATAAAACTGTCGTTGATTTTTTTTAATTGTCGTCTTATTTTATCAACATCAGCTCTCTTTTATAACCGACATCTATATAAAAGTAAGGCCGTCGTTGATAGCTTTTTTCTTTAGTAGTGCCAAGATTATCACACCATAAAATAGGCAAGGCTTTTAACTTTACACCCATTTCGCACAAAAGTGCTTGAATCCAAACTACTTCTGCTGCACCATTCACCAAGGCTCGATACTCAAATTCAGTACTAGAATGAGCAACCACATTCTATTTTTTAGACGACCAGGACACAAGATTGTCACCAAGATATACACAGTACCTACCAATAGACCGCCTATCATCCACATTTGATGCTCAATCCACATCAGTGTAGCAACAAAGAGTTTGATGAGACGATGGTCGAAAGTGTAAGCTAACATGCAACGTTCCTTTAAGATATTGTAATCCACACTTGCATGCGGTCCAATGAGCATCGGTAGGGGCTTGCATGAACTAGCTTAAACGATTAACAATGAAGCTCAACTCTGGCCTTGTCAAGAGAATGTATTGAAGGGCACCAATTGTACTTCTGTAAATAAAGGGATTCAAGAATTTGCTACTCGTATACCTACTGAGTTGGACAGAAGTGCTTGCAGGTGTGGGTGATGTCTTACAGTCAAGCATATCAGTCTTAACAAGAAGATTTTTTATATACTTAGCTTGAGAAAGATATAACCCTGAGGAGGACCTCTTGGCATCAATGCCTAAGAAAAATCAGAGGGAGCCGAGATCCTTAAAAGAGAAGTGGTGATTGAGCCAATTAATAAAACTGTCAACATGTGTAGGATTTGATCTAGTAATTATGATGCCATCGACATACACCAAAACCCAAAGAACATCCATGGAGGTTTGTAAGATGAATAGGAGGTGGGTCATCATATATTTTATATTGTATCTCTAACACTCACTCTCACATATAGGCCCGACCTCTTTTGGGCTCTTTTTTTAGATCCTTAAATTTATTTTTAAATTTGGGTTGAGTTATTGAATTTCAAACATCTGACTACTATGTCTTTTGGCTCTGATACCATGAAAGATTAATGAAAAAAATAAACTTGTATATTGAATAATAGAGATGCGTTGAATACACGTTTATATACACCAAGTATAAATCTAATAGATAACTAATAAGGTCAGATAGGTTTTACAAAGAGAGATATGCAAATCCTATAAGAAGTCTATCACTTGTTTATATTTATCTCTCTAACATTAGCTAGTAGCGAATCCTCCCAATTTGTGACATCCAGCTATGTTTTTTAAAATTTTGAGTTAAACTACTATTATTTCCAAAAATTAAAGTTATGGAAAAATAGATCATAGTCATTATATTTACATTTATATTATATATATATATATATATATTTATATTTAAATGAATCCAAAAAAAGTCGGCCCTATATGTGAGGAGAGTATTGGAAAGAAATAAAAATATGAAAGAACTGATGACCTATTTCTAATCAACTTAAACTTTTAAAAGAAATAGTAATTCAATATTAGCATTAGTGGCTATATATGATACGTATCAGCTTAATTTTGTTTATTTACATTAGAGGTAGAGAATTTTATTATTTTTCTTTTTTTGATAATCTAAATTTTATTAAGCACAAAAGCAAACTCCAGCTGGAGTTACAACCTTGACCCCAGCTTGTTCGACGCCACTTGGCTAAAGAACATTAGGGGAACAAACCTATCAATAGAACTATCAAAATAAAATAAAATACAGCAGAGACAGAACCTAAAGAAACCTTAGCAACAAGGTCAACCAACAGACTCCAATCGTGCAAAGTAAGCATATATGGATATGTTTCGTATGCTGGATTGTATTAGCCTATATTGTACTAGTCTGTATTGTATTAGCCTGCATTGTTTTAGTATGTATTGTATTAGCATGGATTGTATATTGTATTTGTCTTCAAGCTCAGCTTTTTCCAAGGAAGCTTCTCAGCCTTTGGAACAGTTAGTTGCATTATCCGTATTTGCCTTCAACCTCAGCCTCCTTCAAAGCAGCGGAACACACCTCCTCCATCAATCTTAATGCCCTTTAGAGGTGGAGTATTCGAATTAGAAAACGATGAGATTTATTATAATGGTGTATAAGAAAGACACATATATTATAGCTTAATTATTTGAATTCGCAAGTTAAAACGTAACCATTCATATTCTTGAAAAGTTATGAATTAAAGCTATAGTAGTAGAAACACAGAGAGGAGGATAATTTGACATAACATATGAGATTTAGTCATCTATTACTTTTTCTCTGTGGTTGTACTACATAAAGTTGGCGAGGACTCGAGTTTGGACCAGGTTTTAATACGTCAATTAAGTTGTATCAGATTTCAACATCAAATTAATTAAATTGATGACTTTTTATTTTTTATTTTGACAAATTCAATTGCTGAGTTTATGGACACAAAACTTATCCTAAAACCTGGGATATAGGCCTATGGCCTGCATGCTCTCGTCATGGCTGTGCTTAAAACTAAAATAAAACAAAACAAAACAAAAAAACAAAAAAACACGTATTATATCTGTAAATAATAGCAAAAAAATTTATAAAAAACGCGTTACACTAAAGATTACAAAAAATTCAGAAATGAATTTTTTTTTTGTTAATAAGAAATAGTAGCAACTTGTTTACTGAGTGATGATGTATATTTTTTATGGGTTTATATTGAATTTCACATATAATTTTGAAGTTTACTTATCTACTTATCTATAACTAATTTATGTTAATTTTTCAATGAATAAAATTACTTTTGGAAAAAGAAATTATTAAAATTATAACTTATAACACATCATCATGACACATCATTTTTTAAATAACTTGGTGTCTATAGCACTACTGTTATTTAAAAAGAAAACATAATTTAATAGATAAAATAATTAAATTAAGACATAAGTTGAATAGTTCAATACTAAATCAGCATTTATACAGGTATATATATTTCTAGTACTTTTGGAAGTACTACCCCACCTCTAATACATTTGTGAGCTGGGAATAGGGTAGACTTGTTCCTATTTATGCTACATGCTCCTGGTTTTGAGGCTATCTCCGAGGATAACTCAGATACCAATTTGATTTGATAAAAAAGGGTTAAATTTGAAGTCTTTTGAGTTGAGCTTTAAAATGGTTTGAAGTATGGTTTTGTAACCGAGCTTATGACTTTGAACTTAAATTATTCCAAGTTCTATCACCTATAGTAAATCTAAGTAAAGTCGCTATATAGGTTTAGTCACAACGATGTTGTTACTAAACTCTTTTAGAATCAAATTTGTTTGAAGCAAAAGACTTTTACTCAGTTCAATTAAGGATTAAGTTGAGTACCGATTTTGTATTGGCTCTTTGAAAAGGAAAACTAACTTGGATTATTATGAAAGTTGTTTTGTTGGATTCGCAAACATTTAACTCAAGATTTATGAAAAGAAACTTGATGGAAAAAATTCATTCAAATAGGTAAAAATACAATACAAAAGGGACTGGTTTTGGTCCAATCTCAACTTGGCTCCTCTCTACATAAACTGAATGTTTGAGAGGTCATATTCATAGCTAAATATTTTTTCTAACTTTGAAATTTGGCATGTTTGATCATCATTAAATCTAGTATATATATTAAGTTTCTAGATTTTTAGGATAAGGTATAGCCCTCCAAACAACTGCAAACCGCAACCTTTGTCGTATGAAACCGGTAGCTTGCTCTTGAAGGAAATGAACTCAAATGATCACGCCTAGGGTTTATGCCGGCTCGCCTGAACCATGCAATGTGGGGGTCGGACATGGTGCAATAGCAAGGGGTTGCTCGACTTTAGCCTACTTTAGCTACAAGTTGCAATATTTAATTGCAACATGTATTTTGGTACTAACAGCCTTTTGTGACACTTTGAAGAGTAGCTTTATATCATTCATCAAAACAATTTATATCCTCAAATTGATGCTTGACATATGGACCAATCACATGGACCAATCTGATGAGGAGATAGAATGGCCGAGATGCCCAATAATAGCTTGACACTTGTCCATGGCTAGTTGGTGCTTAGTAAGCAAGTTGGAGAAGGAGCGTGCTTTTAGTTGGTGGCTCAAATTCAAACTACTCAACCACCTCAAAGTTAAGCACTTTAAAATTTTATAAAAAACAAAAACAAAAAATAAACAGAATAAAACAGTATAATACCGGATTTAAGGTTTGTGCTTGACTTACCCATTAATTATATAATTTTCTAATACATGCATGAAAGCAATCCGTCATTCAAAAAATTAAAAATACAAAAATAAAAATAGAAAGGAAGAAAGCAACCTGCGAATTTAAAAAAAAAAAAACAAAACAAAACAAAACAAAAATGGAAAAAGTAATGATCAGCAAAAAGAAGTTAAAAAAAGAAGGGAAGACAAATGGGAGAAAGATAGAGGAGAAGCTAATGATAAATATATATTTATAAGGGAGCTATCGAAATTTTACCCATGCGTGAATATAAAACATTACTAGCATTTTGGAAGAAGTTTTCCTCATCATAGTAGTATAATAAATTCACCCAAAAAAATAATAGTATATATCTTCTTTTGGGAATATAAAATTCATGATTGAATATGTGATAAACGTGCACACATACACTCCAAGAGTGCTAGATGGATTGGTAAAATTTTTAACCTTTGGCTGAGAGGATCAAAGTTCGAATACTCTTATTGCATGGGTCGGAGATTCAATTTGTTATGATGAACTAAATGTAATGGAGAAATATAGACTGGTATGTTGGTAGACGCGGATGGGTGGACCCCGAGCGGTGGACCCAAAAAGTCAAGAAATCAAACTCCAACTTAAAATAACACCCATGTTTTTGTGATGGGGCATCATCTAATTGGATAGAGTATATGAACAAATGCATATTGAAGTAATTAAGCTATGGAATTTCTTAGTTTTCAAAAAAAAAATCTTGACATTTCTTCTATAAAAGGTAATGAACTGAGCATTTTCTCACCAACATTCCTTGATCATCTTTTAGTATTTCGATCAAAAGCTATATTGGGAACTGTAAAAAATGCCAACCTCTCTGGTTGGTAAGCTTGAAGCAGATATAGAAATTAAAGCTCCAGCTTCAAAGTTCCATGAAATCTTCAAGCACAGACCTCACCACATTTCCAATTTCTCATCTGACTTAGTCCAAAGTTGTGAACTCCATGAAGGTGAATGGGGAACTGTGGGTTCTGTGATCTACTGGAATTATTTCCATGGTACGAAAATATTCATTAATATCTTATATAAATTGTATTATATTAATTACAATTTTAATAATTTTTTTCAGAAATTTGATTTGGATGAACTTTTTTCTTTTTCTTTTTTCTGATGGGTGTTTTTATGTGAATTAATGACAAATTAAATGATAAAGATGGAAAAGGTAGAGTTTCCAAGCAGTTGGTGGAAGCGATAGATGATGAGAACAATTTCATCACATTCAAAGTGCTTGAAGGAGACGTTATGGAGCATTTCAATAGCTTCAAAACCACTTTTCAAGTTACCCCAAAAGGTGAGGGAAGTGTAATTCACTGGACAATGGAATATGAGAAGCTTCATGATGAAATTATAGACCCCCACACTTTGATCCAATTGGTCATTGATGTCTCTAAAGATCTTCAGGATCACCTTGTGGAGGCATAAGAAACATGTGTATATAACAAGGTCATCCATGAACCTTGAATTTATAATCATTGTCTCGTTAATAATTTTCTAAGTTTCTCTACTTTATGTTTTTTGTGTTTAATAAAACGTCACATAGTGATTGTTTGGTTTCGTTTTTCTACTTGAAATTTAAACTGTTTGTTTATAATGGTATTTTCTAAAATATAGTTCACCAGAAGTTTTATATTTCATGGATGAATGTGTCATTTGATATCTACTAAAACAAAACCATGAAACCCATGCAATAAATTAAAGTTTCAAACAAGACTTGAGCAAAGTAACTATTTGTCCCAATTGATACTTTATTTTTTTCTTTTCCCCTTAATTGTTTCAATGGTAAACGAAAACTTGGAATATGGTATATAATGGTTTCAATAATTTCAATTACACTTCTTTAATTAGTAAAGAATGTTGGTAACTCAGGCACTTAGTAGAGATTGGTAACTAAGGCCCTCTCTCTCTAATTTTCTTTTTCAAAATCTTGGAATCAATAAAACAAAAGAAATAAACAAGATAATATCTTTATTTTGTTTTTTTCTAGTAACACTGACAGTCCTTTTAAATTTTAAAATTTTACTAAACAAGAAAATACAGTACCGCGCTTTCGGGCTATTTATTTATGTCAAAATTAAACAGGACCACAAAATTAAGACAACCAGATCTTTTCCAAAAAAAAAAAAATGGGACAAGGATCCTCTCCATTTCATTTAAAATGGAGGATTTCAATTTGGATTAATCAAATTGAATTGGGTTAACTTTTCAGATTTAATGGTTAGATTATTTAGTTTCATTTGTCATTGATTATTAATTGGTGCTATTTTTGTTTAATGATTTAAAATTCAAAATAAATTAAAATTGAATTAAGATTAATTAATATGTCTGGGTATCTCTGCCTCCAGCTGCTACTTTTGTGTGTAATAAAAGTCATATATAGTGATCATTTCGTTTCATATACTTTATCCTAGTTTAAATATTTGTATGTATAATTAGCTTTTTATTATCATTAGACCTTTTAATTTAAAGATTTGCAACAATATGTATGCATTAATGGAACTATTTGCTTGGAAAAGTATTTTACAAAAAAATATTTTTCACCAGAAATTATACTTCTCGGATGAATAACACAGATTTTCTGAGAATGTACATGAAAAAAGGATGTTAAAAGGGAATTAACCATGTAAACCATGAAATATCCTCTCTTTTTTCATTATTGTTTTCTAGCAGGGAACTACATGCCAATAACTAAAATACTCTATTTTTTTCCTTTATTAATTATTTTCGATGGTAACTGAAACCTTGGAATATTGTATACAATGATTTCATTCATTTTAATTACATCTCTTCAAAGAGTAGGAAATTAAATTTTATACATTTTGGTTGTACACTATATACTTGGAATTCTCTGAATAATATGAAGTATGGTAATCTTTATCTATATGCGTATAGAGGTTCATGTGTCTAATCCTCATTGACTGGCAGCTTAAGCTACTTTTCCACTTTTTCCATACTTATCGATTTGGTTAATGCCAAGAATTCTATCCACTCCCTTAGGCAGCATAAGTTTCAGAAAAGCCCAGTACTAATTCTATGAAATGCTAGTTAATTTGTCTAAGCAATTTTTGTTGTCAATGCAACATATTTGTAACTCAGAGCTCTTGTCATAGTTAGGCAGCCGCCAGGCACGGATGGCTGCATATTAATAGCTATATTTGGGCTGTGAATACTTTGCTGGATGTGTAACCAACTATGTTGTCTATGCTCCTTGTCGAAAACCTTTGCTCTAAAATTACAGCAATATTAACTTATTTTTAACTACCAAATGATTCAAAAAACAGACAAGACAATTGATGTAACTCTTAGAATTTTAAGTGTGATACCTAAGTCTTAATTTACTTTAAAAATTATTTTTGAAAAATTATCTTTTAATTTTTGGGTCACCACCCATATTTGAATTTTTTTTTTTTAATGCGTTACAATTATTTCGTATATTTTATAAACTTAGTTTGTTATTTATTCATTAAAATTAAAGTATGGTACTATATATGTATTCGCGCATATATATATAGACATATAAATGGTTTTTTTATATAAAATAGTATTTTCAAAAATAAGGTGGCAATTTTGTAAATATGGGATGCTGAAATTTAAACTTCCAAAATGCCCCATCTTCATTCTTAATTGCACTATATTTTCTTAGAAGCTCATTTAATTTTTTCACTCTCTCTCTCACTAGAACCCAAAATTTTCTTCATCATTTTCTTACATGCAAACACATTTGTTGAATGATCTAAGTTTAAGGCTATTATGTGATTTAAAAGAATCAACAGAGCTTTTGCGTTTTAGAAGAATGGAATGATCAATACGATGTCGTCCAACTTATTCCAGTTTAATAGGTTCTCAAAGCTGGTTGTATTTTGATTGGTTGACAAAGCTGCTAACTCAACACAATTCTGGTACACTATAAAGAAAGCTTATAAAACACAAGTTCTACTTCTTCATGCAGAAAATTTATCTTCTCTTGTAATCTCTTCTAATTCTCTCTTTCTCTTTAGGATTCTCTTGGGTGAGAGTTGTGTGATTTGAGAGAGCTTGTAAAAGGGGATTATTGGGTTTGGTTTTCAGGTATAGAAACAGAGAGAAGAGAGAGTTCTATAATTTGTAAATTTCTAATTCATAGTGCAAATTAAGTTCTTGGTGGAGCTCCGAGGATGTAGATTCAATCTTGAATCGAACCTCGTATAATTATGTGTTGTTTGAGTAATTTAGTTTGTTTTAGTTTAGTTTCTTGAATGTTCTATATCTGTAAAATCCATTAACAGTGGTATCAGAGCTGTCAAAGCATTCAAGAAGCAGAGACAATCATTCCTGCCTACAAAGTGTTTGACGAAATTCCCAAGAAGCAACTTCTTGATGGGTTCAAAGGTGGAACTCGAAGTCTTCAATGGCAAAGGGGATTTTAATCTGTGGAGACAGAAGATGAGTGTCATACTGGTTCAACAGAAGGTGGCCAAAGCCTTAGATGATTCCTATCCTAAGGATTTTGATGATACTCAAAAGAATGACATGGATGAGATAGCTTACAGCACTATAATTCTTCATCTTTCAGATAGTGTTCTNACGAAATTCCCAAGAAGCAACTTCTTGATGGGTTCAAAGGTGGAACTCGAAGTCTTCAATGGCAAAGGGGATTTTAATCTGTGGAGACAGAAGATGAGTGTCATACTGGTTCAACAGAAGGTGGCCAAAGCCTTAGATGATTCCTATCCCAAGGATTTTGATGATACTCAAAAGAATGACATGGATGAGATAGCTTACAGCACTATAATTCTTCATCTTTCAAATAGTGTTCTTAGAAAGGTAAATGATTCTAAAACTACATCTGCTATTTGGAAAAAATTAGAACAACTCTACTCTGTTAAGTCTCTTCCGAATAAAATATTTTTCTTAGAAAATATTTTTGGATTCAAGATGAACGATTCTAAGAATCTAGATGAAAACTTGGATGAGTTTAATAGGTTATCTTTGGATTTAGCTAACTGCAATGAGAAATTCACTTATGAACATCATGCAGCGATCTTGTTAAACTCATTGACAGAGAAATATAAAGATGTTGAAAATGTTATCAAATATGGTAGAGAAGTGTTGACTACTGGAATTGTATTAATTTCTTTGAGATCTAAGGAATTAGAGCTGAAAATTGAAAACAATAACATATACATGGAGAAGGACTTATTACAAGGTAGGAAAGCTATCAAAGATTTTAGAAATTATAATAGCAGCTGGAGAAACAAATCAAAGGGTAAAAGCATATCCAAGTCTGGAACAGGAGGAAAGAAAAAATGCTTCTATTGTCAAAAAGAGTCATTTTATCAAAGATTGCTATAAAAGGAATAACAAGGAAAATAAAGATAATAGAGAAAGGTCTAATGAAGATGGGGATGCAGCACTGGCTAGTAATGAGAATGAAAGTGGTGATGTTCTTGTTGTATCAACTGATCAAACTAGTCAAGAATGGATTCTTGACTCAGGTTGTACATTTCATATGCGTCCAAGAGTAGACTGGTTTAGAAACTACAAAATGATCAATGGTGGGCAGGTCCTTCTAGGAAATAATATGGCCTGTAATGTGGATGGGATTGGCAGTATCTCAATTAAAATGGCAGATGGAGTGATTAGGACATTGAGTAGTGTAAGACATGTACCAGATCTACAAAGAAATCTTATTTCTGTTGGAATTTTGGACGAGGCTGGTTACTGTTGTAAGTCTGAAAATGGTCAAATGAAGATTTCAAAGGGAGCTTTGACAATGATGAGGGGTATAAAGAAGAATGGACGGTATGAGCTTCAAAGGCAGACAGTGATAGGTACTTTAGCAGCTGCTACTTCAGAAAATCAAGATGAGACACAACTGTGGCACAAGAGATTAGGCCATATTAGTGAAAAAGGACATCAAGTATTGAATAAGCATGGTTTCTTTGGAAAAGATAAAATCAGCAAAGTAGACTTTTGTGAATATTGCATTCTGGGGAAGCAACACAAGCTAATTTTCAAGATAGGCTCTCACATATCAACATCAATTATGGATTATGCACATGCAGATCTTTGGGGACCATCATCTACACCAACTCATGGAGGTACTAAGTATTTTTTTTATCTATTATAGATGATTTCTCTAGGAAGGTTTGGATTTTTTTATTAAAACATAAAAGTGAAGCTTTTTTAAAATTCAAAATATGGCATGTTTTAGTACAAAACCAAACCAGTAAGAAACTTAAAATTTTGAGAACTGGTAATGGCCTTGAGTTTTGCAACTATGAGTTTGATAATTTCTATAAAGAAAATGGAATTCAAAGGCATAAAACAGTGCCTTATTCCCCTTAGCAAAATGGTGTTGCTGAGAGGATGAATAGAACCTTACTAGAAAAGGTTAGATGCATGTTGACAAGCTCTGGCTTACCAAAATTATTTTGGGGTGAGACTGTAATGACAGCAACATATTTGGTCAATAGATGTCCTTCAATAGCTATTGAGTTAAAAACTCCAGAAGAAAAGTGGAATGGACACCCTACAGATTATACCAAACTCAAAGTTTTTGGTTGTGCAGCCTATGTACACCATAATGATGGAAAGCTAGAACCTAGATCTTTAAAATGTATGTTTTTGGGCTATCTAGAAGGAGTCAAGGGTATAGGTTGTGGGCTAGACACTCAAATGGTTTTAAAACCACTATTAGTAGGGATGTTGTGTTTAATGAAGATATAATGCCTTGTTTGAGTGACCAAGTTGCAGGTTCAAGTAAAATAACTTCAAAAAATATGGTCCAGTTTGAGGTGGAGCCTTATGACAACCATATTATTAAAGAAACTCAACAAGCAGAAGCTGAACCTGATCAATTTGAGCAAGAACAACCTCAAAAAGAAACACAAGAGGAGACATCATCACAGCAAAGTCAAAGAGATGTCAGCAAACTAATCCACTACAGCATTACCAACTTGCAAGAGATAGAGAAAGAAGGGAGGTAAAAACCCCAATCAGATTTAATCCTTCTAATTATAATATGTTTGCTTTATTTTCATTTCAGGAGCTTTCTGAAAATGAGCCAAAGTCTTATATCGAGGCAATAAAAAGTCAACAATCAAAACAATGGAAAAGTGCCATGTTAGAAGAATTAGAATCTCTACATAAGAACCAAACATGGATTTTGGTTCCCAAGCCTAAAAGTCAGAAGTTGGTGGATTGCAAATGGATATTCAAGGTGAAAGAAGGTTTGACAGATTCTAAACCTATGAGGTTCAAAGCAAGACTTGTGGCAAAGGGATTCACACAAGTAGAAGGCATAGACTACAAGGCAATTTTTTCTCATGTGGTGAAGTATACAACGATTAGAGTAATATTAGCTTTGGTAGCTCATTTCAATTGGGAATTGGAGCAACTTGATGTGAAGACAGCTTTCTTACATGGTGAATTAAATGAGACAATTGTCATGAAGCAGCCTAAGGAGTTTGAAGTGAAGAATTCAGGTGAGGAGCTGGTTTGTCTACCAAAAAGGTCATTGTATGGATTAAAATAGTCTCCTAGGAAATGGTAAAAGAGGTTTGACACCTATGTGCTTAAAATTGGTTTTAAGAGAAGTAGTTATGATAGCTGTCTATATTACAAAGGGGGAAGCATCAGTGTTTCTGTCTATCTACTTTTATATGTGGATGATATGTTGCTTGCTGGTGAAAATTTAGAGAATATTAATCAAGTTAAAGAAGCTTTGAAAACTGAATTTAATATGAAGGAGCTTGGATCTACAAAGAAGATTATGGGAATGAATATTAGAGGAATCAGAAGTAGAAATTTGTTATTCTTAAGTCAAGAAGGTTATATTCAGAAGATTCTTTCCAAATTCTCTATAGGTGTAGCAAGACCAACAAGTGTTCCTTTGGCAAATCACTTCAAGTTGTCTGCAAAGCTATGTAGAAGACAAAGAAGAAATGATTGGTGTTCCTTGTTCCAAAGCAATTGGGTCTATAATGTATACCATGATTTGTTGTAGACCAGATGTGGCTCATGCAATTAGTGTATTAAACAGGAATATGGCTAATCCTGGAAAGGAGCATTGGGAGGCTATGAAGTGGCTGTTAAGGTATTTAAAGGGTTCTTCAAATATGGGTTTAGTTTTCACTCATTGCAATGATGGTGTGATTCTTAGAGGCTATGTAGATGCTGACTATGTAGGAGATAAAGACAGGAGAATATCTAGCTTATGTTTTTACTGTGTGTGATAATTGTGTTAATTGGAAATCACAATTACAAACACGAGTATCTCTTTCTACTGCTGAGGCTGAGTATATGGCTACTACAGCAGTTGTGAAGGAAGCACTTTGGTTAAAAGGTTTGTTACAAGAGCTTTTGTGTTTTAAAAGAATGGAATGATCAATACGGTGTCGTCCAACTTATTCCAGTTTAATAGGTTCTCAAAGCTAGTTGTATTTTGATTAGTTGACAAAGTTGCTGACTCAACACAATTCTGGTACACGGTTAAGAAATCTTATAAAACACAAGTTCTACTTCTTCATGCAGGCACTGAAAAGATCTAAGAATTTCTACTTCAAAAAATTTCTCTTCTCTTGTAATCTCTTCTGATTCTCTCTTTCTCTTTACGATTCTCTTGGGTGAGAGTTGTGTGAGTTGAGAGAGGTTGTAAAAAGGGATTATTGGGTTTGGTTTTCGGGTATAGAAATAGATAGAAGAGAGAGTTCTATAATCTGTAAATTTCTAATTCATAGTGCAAATTAAGTTCTTGGTGGAGCTTCGAGGATGTAGATTCAATCTTGAATCGAACCTCATAAAATTCTGTGTTGTTTGAGTAGTTTAGTTTGTTTTAGTTTAGTTTCTTGAATGTTCTATATCTGTAAAAGCCATTAACACTAAGTGTACTAAAGCCAATTCTAGCCTTAGATTCTCAAGAATAAAACTCCCTCTTGGGGTTCTTACTTTAGTCAATTGGTATCTCACCGGTGGAGTAAGGATTTCGGCCAAGTTTTGGCCAGATTTTTGTTGGGTTTTCTTCTCTTCATCATTTTCTTCAGCTTGGTATATTTTCATGCAGTTTTTTATTGTTTTTGTGGGTGGAGTTCTTAGGGGAGTTCTTGAGCTTTATTTGCATGTGGTTAGATTTGGTTATTAAATGAGTTGATTTATGGTTTCCTTTAAGAGTTTATGAAAGGGATTGGAAATCGTGACTCTTGGAATGCTAGGGGTTGAGTTTTGCTAATTTTGGTATAAATTTCCTACTAGAAGTTGTTTTAAGACTTGTTAATTTGTGGCATCTTTGGTAAGTGAAGCTGTGGCCTTGATGGAGCTATAAGAAGGAATTTTTTATGTTTTTAATGATGATTTATACTTAGAGCTGATGATATAAGTTGCTGGAAGTTTGTTTTAGAGCTATAACTTTAGTCATGGAGTGATTTAAAACTTGGTTCTTAATGTGAGTTTATAATCGGTATTTGAAGGAGTTAATGGAATTATTTAAGGTGAATTTTCGTAATTTTAGATGCAAAGAAGTATTAAAATTTTCTTTGTTGAACTTTTTTTTGAATTCGTTATTTTTGGTTTTAATGATTTTAGGTTGAGAAATGATTGGAATTAAGAGTTTAGTTTTTGGTGAGTTTTACAAGAGTACTCATGAATGACGGATAACTTTGTTGGTTTTTTGTATATTTGGAGATATTCTAAGAGAGAAAGGTTAGTAACTCTCTAGTTTTGCTTTACTTTGTTTTGATATTGCTTGAAGAATAAGATAAAGAGAGAAGATATATTTTGTTGTGTAAAAATCTCAACACCTTTTTCATTTCATTTACTTCTATTTATTGAGATTACATTTAACTAAAACACAATATAATTTGACATCCAGATAAAATCAATTTATCTACTAGATAGTGACTATTGAGGAGTACAACTATAACTACTTAAAGTGGGGTAGGCATTTTGGATTGTATCCAAACTTTTTTTTTCAAAATATTGCTTGTTTGAGCTTTCCTCTGCTACATGCTTCTGCCTTACCCGAACGGGTAATGGTAGGTATCTTATTTTGTGTGATGAGCTTTAATTTCCTTTTTTATGATTATCTTGGTCAACCCATTTGACTAGACATAAACTTTCGAGTGTGAACATTGGCGGAGGTGTCAGACCCTACGTGAGTATGTCTCAGACCTTCCGAGGAAAAGACTTCTCAAGCATGTGCATTTCCCTCTGACATTTCATCCTTGGACGCTTCAGTCTAAGCCTCGGACATTCTACACTCAAGTCTTGAATCTTACAAATCACACTTTGATCTCGCTTCGGACATTTCTTAGCAACGCTTTCCTTCAAAATTTCTTGGCCTCGCCCTCTGCCTCGGCATTTCCTTGCTTCACTATTGTTTAGGCATGTGTCTCGGCACTTCTTATTCCTGATAGAAGTTGGACTTATTCGAGGCTCAGACATGCATTCATGTTGCATGGGACATGCATACAAGTGTGGCAAAATTGCCACCCTTTTAACACTCTTTCTTGGGAATTTTGGCCGAGACATTGAGAAGATCTCTCAATGCCTCAAACTTGTTCTTCGAAAGAGGCTTTGTAAATATATCAGCTATGTTGTCCTCGATCGAACATATAGCAACTTTTCCATTTGCCTCGAACTCAATGGTCTTTCACTAGTATATGCTTCGTCCTCCCATGTTGAACAGGATTTTGTGCATTAGATATTGCTAAAGTGTTATCACATTTGATGATAGTTGCTCATCCTTGCTCATCACTAAATCTTTCATCAATTTCCTCAGCCATATGCATTTATTTGCTACAGCCGAGCATGCTATGTACTCTGCCTCGGCTATGCTTTGAGCAGTAGTGCTCTGCTTCTTGGAGTTCCATGAGAATGGACCATTTCCAAGGGTAAACATGTACCCTGAAGTACTCTTCATGTCATCCATGCTTCCACCCCAATCACTATCCGAGAAGCCACGAAGAAAGCTTTTGACATTGCTTTCATACCACACTCCATAGTGGTTGGTTCCTCTCAGTTTTAACTCCTTCATAGTGAGCTTGTGAAGGGGCTTTCATATACAGAAATAAGACACACACGGCATACATAATAGTGATCATTTCGTTTCATATACTTTTATTATAAGTTTTATTTTTCAAATATAATAAATTTGATCTTGTTAAACATATTAAATAAATAAACTATTCAATTGCATAGCAATTTCTAGGATTCAAACTTATGGTTGTTATACATATCTATATATACATAATATAGATTATTATTATTTTTTTGTCATTTTTTGTTAATTTGATGTGGTTTATAATTTGAACAAATAGTTATTTAGACATATAAAAACTTAAAATAAATTGTATCAAGCTAGAATTTTAGCAGATCCAAATAGGCGAGCTTCGAGCTGGCTCAACAGGTAGCCCAATAAGTCAGGCTTTGGGCCAGATTTATACTAAAAATTTAAAGTCCGAACCCAGTCTAAAGCAAAATTGGGCGGTTTTGGGCTCGGGCAAAAATTAAAATAAATCATATCGGGCTAGAATTTGAGCAGGCCCAAATAGATGAGCTTTGAGCTGGCCCAATGGGTAGTCCAATAAGTTAGGCTTTGGGCCGGATCTATACTAAAAAATTAAATTCCGAGCCTAGTCTAAAGCGAAATTGGGCAGTTTTAGACTTGGGCCATAACGGACTCGGGTTGAATTTGGATCGAATATTTTCGGGGGGATATGATCAAGTTTTGGACTTACAGGCTTTTTTAACATGCCTATCTTGTGGGGATAATTAAGTAAATTCTCCCATCCCATTACGGATAGACTTCTTTGTTCTATTTCTCCTGTGACATTCCTTTTAAATTTTAATATTTGACAACGGTAAATTAATTATTCTCTCAATATGGAAATGAAAGTAACATTTGTGAATACCGGAAACCTATTTGAAAATAAAAACATTTATATTATATATGGGAATAAAAGTAATATTTGTTATTATATTTATATATTACTAGATCATGCCCGTGCGATGCACGAAAAGCTTTATTATTATAAATATTTTTAAATTATTAAAAGTATAATAATTAATATGAAATTTTGAAAGAAGTTAACAAGTCATTCTCTTTCAATTAACTTTTTTTTTAAATGTAAGATGTGAAAAACTTATAAATCTTTTCAAATATATATATATATATATATATATCTTCTCAAAATTGAACTTTCACCAATAACATTACTAAGTTGAGTTTTTCATCATGTTTTGACAATATAAAAGAAGAATATTATAAAATAAGCTGATAAAATAGAAAGCATATAAAACAGTAACATAATTCTTTTAAAATTTATTGATTTATTTTGTAAGAGGCACTTTTCTTATATCATTTTACTTGAATAAAACAATGACTTTGGATACTATACCGAACAACATATGCATCAATAGAAATAGAAAACAGCAACTGTTAAGGAAAAAAATTATGTTTCTAAATATAATGAATCATCGTTATCGAAGTATACTAACTGCTCAACAGAGAGGCAAAATGATAATTCTTCTACAGATAGCTCTCTGTGATTTATATCAAAAATTAAAATTCTTCAAACAGCCTCACAAGCTAATACATACTTGCAATCAAATTACATTTAGATCTAACTAAAAATTTATTCATTATCTAGGTTATAAAATGGAGAAGTGTCACAATATTATGTCTATACTTGAATATTACAACTATTCTATTTGATTCTATTTACCAAAAAATTAATAAACGATTTTATTTACCAAAAAACAATCAACCATTCTATTTGATTTTATCCACCCAAAAAAATAAACGATTTTATTTGAGTTATTGATAGAAAAAAAACTATTCTATTAGGTTATCTTTAAACAATTAAAGATATGAACTAAGAAAATATTGCAATGCATTTTTTGAGTAACAGACTCTAAGCTGTAGATAACAATTTTCATGCACTCATATTCACACACGCACACACAAAAAGGAAAAAAATTACATACACTCAGAAAATCTTGTGTTCTAGCCTAATTTATGTCAATAAGCTATCCATTTTTCCAATTAAAATGAAAGTTTACTATGGAGCTGTAGCTTTTTGTTCTTTTTTTCTTTTTTTCCTTTTTCTTTTTATAATTATAGCTTAAAAAGAAGTAACATAAATAATTAATATATGATAATTAGTAGAAGTTTTTGATTTTTTTTAAATTTTTTGATTTTGAAATGGGTAGGAAAGGATAAAAAAAAAATGAGCCAAGTAATCCTCACTAACAGATACATACATACATACATACATACATACATTTGTAGTACATTTGGATATCATCATAAAACCTCATTATTATATGGGTTATAAAATGTGGCAGTGACCATGTCATGTCCTTTATTAATGTATTTGGACAGATACTTGATAGACAATGTCTGGTTACACTATTTCACATTGATGTATGAATTATACTTTAGTAAAAGAGTTGGATTGCACGGGACTACGAATTTGTTATCCAACTTGATGTCATTCTTCTCAATAAACTTTCCAACATCTTTCCTTTTATACACTAGGTAGCCATTATCGTCAACGATAATGGTATTAACAAATTTCTTTAACAGCTCATCTGGTTTAATTTCAAGTCTTCAACATTAAGAAGGAAATTTTGAAATAAAATATTTTGAAAATTTAGAAGAAATGATAGAGGATGAAAAGTTTTGAAAGAGTAAAAAATTATAAATAAAATAATACAAATACTTATAGAATTATTATATGAAATTAAAAATGTAAAAAATGAGAATATGGAAGAGTGGAAATAGTTATTATATAATTTGCTGGATAAAAAAATAATATTTTGTTTTTACTATATGGAAAAATCGGGAAAAAAAATTGGAGAGAATTTTCTACATAATCTTAGAATTTATGGAGAATGAAAAAGAAGTTTTATCTATATTTCAAATATTTTATTAGATTTTAACTTAATAAAAAAAAATTTAAAAAAAATGTATATTTATATATATATATATAAATATATTGCATGAGCAGAAAAAAATTGGATATGATTTTATTAAATGATCTTAGATTTTATGGAGAATGAAAAAGAAATTTTTATCTATATTATTATATTTTATTACATTTTAATTTCATAAATAAAATTAAAAAAATAGATATATATATATATATACATAAATATATTGAATGAGTAGGAAAAAAAATTGAAAAGGATTTTAGAAAGGATTGTATTGGATAATCTTAAATTTTATGAAGAATAAAAAGAAGTTTGCATCCATATTTAAAAAATGTTATTAGATTTTAATTTCATAAGTAAAATTAAAATATATATATTTTGAATGAATGGAAAAAAATTGAAAAAGATTTTAATTAAAAATTTTTATTCAATTTAATTAATTGACACAGTTAATTAGTTACTGCATTAATTCTTTTTAACATGATACTGTATATATATATATAGCCTCAAATCAAATAATCAATGAATGTTACCAACCGAAATATTAAAAAATAAAAAATCAAAATCAATTTTCTTTGTTATTTTTAATTTTGGAGTGAGAGATTTGAGAAAATAGTGGATTTTTACCGCTAAACTGTTCTCATATTCTTTATGGATTGAATTTCATTGATATAACTTTTACTTCATGCAAGATTTGTTTCCTGTTAGAAATTTGGTAATATAAATTCCATCTTTATTATTATTATTATTATTATTATTATTATTTTTAAAAGGTCAATTTCCTTGTTTGAGGTCAGATATATATTTATGGTTTTTTTCAATTTACTATATAATTAGATTTACGTGAATTTGGCTCTGATTACTCAATACTTTTTTTTTTGGAAAAATAATTATCATTTTTAAGCAATTTAATTTGGACTATAACCATATATATGCATTTTAAGTATTTAATATTTCTTATATATATATATATATATATATATTTTATTTTTGATAAGTAAACATTCATTAAAACAAAACACGAAGGCCTCACCAAGGAGGAAAACAACCAACAAAATTCCCCCCTTTCTCTTTGACATAAATGTTTAAGATTTCAGATGGGAGAGTCCAAGAATTACAAAAGTCAATATTGACACAGCAATCAGATTTGAAATAAAATTTAGCAATAGCATTAGCAAGCATGTTCGTGTGGCGCCCATTCCATTCCAAAGTCCACTTTTGTCTTTTGAGATTGTTTCTTATCTTGAAGACAGCATATCTTGTGTGCCAGCCCCTAGGATCTTGTTCCGAATTAACTTCCCTAACCACCTTGGAAGCATCTGAGAACCACATGGCTCGGTTCCAACCTTCCTGCACAGCTATATCAGTTTCCTATTCAAGCACCTTGGTTTCCACTTCACCAGTTGACAATCTCCGCTCTGTCATCCCTCACAACCACAGCCAAAGCAGCTTTCCCTCCATGGTATGCAGCATCCACATTAGCCTTCAACCAACCTGAATGTGGTTTAGTCCAGTGATCCTCCATTGAAGTCTATATGTTGCTTTCCATAGCATTAGGGCCATAAGCCAAGAACTCCTCAACCATCAAATTGAAATGCTTCACCATATAAGCAAAATCAGATTCCCCCTTGAAAATTCTTTTGTTTCTATACTCCCAGGTACAATAAAACAGAGTAGCAAAGAAAACCACAAAGAACTTGCTCTCTTCTTTATTTCTCCTCAGGGGGTTCAAGCAAAAAGCCATCCAATCTTCAACATTGAAATACTCCAATCTATCCAAACACACTCCCCACTTGCTAGCATAGGCAAGTGCTCTAATAGTGTGACAATCTTTAAAAAGGTGTATGTCAGTTTCCAAATCTACTTCACATGTGGGACATTCAAACTCACTCAACGCGATTATTTTCCCCATATTTCTCTTGTGGGGATAACTTTTGCAAGAACTCTCCACAAAAATAGTTTGAGCCGATCATGAATTTTTAGATTCCATAAACGGCTCCAGATGTTTTGTCCCAAATTGTTAATCTCCTCTTGAAACAAAGCTTTGTAGCTGTTCCCAACCGTGAAGTCTCCCGCTTCTTTGTCGATCCATAGCGTATCCTCTTCCACAGCCAACTTCCACGAGAGTTTTGATAGAAGTGCTTGGTTGATTCTTTAAAAAGCCAGAAGCCTAACTCGCCAAGCTCCTTCAGTTTGCAAATATCTGTCCGTCTCCTCCAAGCTATATAATTTTTTGTTTTTGGTTTTCCACACCACCAAAAGCTTCTCACCACCGAATCTATAGCATTACAAACTCCCATCGGCACTTTAAATGTTGACATTGTATAAATCAGGATTGCTTGAGTTACATTTTTTATCAAAGCAACCTTCCCTGCCTTGGATAAGGCTTGACTACTCCAGCCCTCTAGCTGCTTACTAATCTTTTCTTTTAACCTCATGAACTCCTTTGTTTTGTTACGACTGAACACAAAAGAGTTTCCCAAATAGATCGCATCCCTTCTCATTTCAATAAAACTCATAATCT
Organism: Ochetophila trinervis; assembly: GCA_003254975.1. Lineage (NCBI taxonomy): Eukaryota > Viridiplantae > Streptophyta > Magnoliopsida > Rosales > Rhamnaceae > Ochetophila > Ochetophila trinervis. The sequence continues at coordinate 31,930 of QANX01002948.1, read as the reverse complement.
CCCTAATTGCTCTCTTCTCACTAATCTTGGTATTGCTAGAAAACAGAATGCTAGATTTAGCAACATTGGCCTCCTGTCCTGACCAGCTTGAGTATTTATCAAAGCAGGATTTAACCACAGCTGCTTCCCTGCAATCAGCGCTACACATAACCAAAAAATCTTCGGCATAAATCAAGTGAGTCATCGCCGTTGCATTTTTATCAATTTTGATGCCATGAAAGTTATGTTTATTTTCTGCTTGCTGGAACATTTTAGAGAGGTACTCAGAGCAGAGAATAAACAATAGCGGAGATAAAGGGTCTCCTTGGCGAAGACCGCGACCTGGGGAAAATCTACCTGTCATGTTCCTGTTAATCAACAGAGTGAAATTTACTGAACTTATGCAACTCTGGATCAGCTTTCTTATCTTAATCCCGAATCCCCATCCCTCAAGAGCTCTATTCATAAAGCTCCATTCCATTTTGTCGTACACTTTTCTGAGGTCTATCTTCATCACCATCAAGCCATTTTTCTCTTTGTGGTTCCGGATAGTATGAATATCTTCTTGTGCAATTACTGTATTCTCTAAAATCCATCTTCCTTTAACAAATCCTCCTTGATTTGGGGATATTATCTTACTAATTTCCATCCCTAGCCTCGAAGCTCTGATTTTCACAACCACTTTATAGCTGAAATTGCATAAGCTTATCAGCCGAAACCCATCAAAATTGTGAGGCTGATTATTCTTCGGAATTAGAACAATGAATGTGTTATTCATTCCATCCATAATTTTGCCTTGTCGTCAGCATTTTTAAACCCATGTAGTGATCTCTTCCTGCACTGTATTCCAATAAACCTAGTAAAATAAACTTGGAAAGCCATCTGGTCCTGGGCTTTTCAAAGGATGCAGCCGTCAGATGCAATTCTTTATCTCCTCTGAAGAAGGGATTTCAGCTAACTCCAAAGACTCCTCCTCCGTAACTATTTTGTTTTCCAATTCAGTTATCTCCTCTGTAATTATGGGGTTGCAAGAAGTAAATAACTCCTTGAATTGTTTAATGAAATAATCAGTTATCCCGGTTTCTTCTTGAATCCATTCCCCTCTATGTTTGATTGCCAAAATCATGTTCCTCCTTCTTCGAATAAGTGTGCTTAGTTTGAAAAAAATGGTATCCTCTTCTTTTAACCAAACCTGCCGGGATTTTTGTATATAAATTGACTCCATCATTTCCCTACTAATTTTCATATCTTCTTGTATGCCTTTATTCCTTCCTTCGTTTCCTTCTGAAAGAGTAATGTCTGCCAACTCCTTCTCAAGATTCTGGAATTGATAGTGAGCCAACCGAAAACATCTTTGTTCCATGCCCTCAAATCCTTTGTTGTCTGTGCTAATTTCCTACATATCCCGCTTCTCCTATCCAGATTCCAAGCCCGCCTAACCACTTTAACACTCGTGCTATCCGAAGTCCAAGCTTTAAGGAACCAAAACAGTCTTTTTTTAGGATAGCGTGGGCTATCTATTTGAAGAAGTATCAGACAATGGTTTGATATTTCCAAGTTAAGGTGTTTTATCGAAGCTTGATGGAATAATTCAATCCATTCTTTGCTGGCAACTGTCCGGTCAAGACGTTCCTTAATGAGCATACCTCTTTCCTGCTTATTTTCCCATGTATATTTGCTACCTGAGTATCCCAAATCCACCCCACCAACCATCCTCATAAATCCCTTCAAGTATAATTGTTTCCTCCAGATACTTCTCCCCCCAAACTTCTCTTCTTGGTCAGTTACCTCATTGAGATCCCCAATGATCAACCAAGGGAGTTCCACGTTCTTGATAACCTTTTTGAAATCCTCCCAGAAGGTATGTTTCTCACTATTGTAAATATTTAGTTATGATTCAATCACTTAATGACATTAATTCTTTTCAACAATATATAATACTAATTTGACACATTTTCTTTTATATAATTAGAATATTTATTTTGAGCTAGCTATTAATTGCTTGGATTTATATGCAATAAGTTCATTCATATATTCTTTAATGGGTTGAATGAGATGGAAAAAAAAATTGGAGAGAGTAGAGTATTAATATATTATATAGATTAGATTTTAACTTCATAAATAAAATTAAAAATATATATAAATATATTGAATGAGCAAGAAATAAAATTGGAGAGGATTTTAGAGAGGATTGTATTGGATAATCTTAAATTTTATGGAGAATAAAGAACAAGTTTGCATCCATATTTAAAACATGTTATTAGATTTTAATTTAATAAGTAAAATTAAAATATATATATATTTTGAATGAGCAGAAAAAATTGAAAAAGATTTTAATTAATTTTTTTATTCAATTTAATTAATTGACATAGTTAATTAGTTACTGCATTAATTCTTTTTAACATGATACTATATATATATAGCCTCAAATCAAACAATCAATGATTGTTACCAACCGAAATATTAAAAAATAAAATACCAAAATCAATTTTCTTTGTTATTTTTAATTTTGGAGTGAGAGATTTTAGAAAAAAGTGGATTTTTACTGCCAAACTGTTCTCAAATTCTTTATGGATTGAATTTCATTGATATAGCTTTTACTCCATGCAAGATTTGTTTCCATTTAGAAATTTGCTAATATAAATTTCTTCTTTATTATTATTATTATTATTATTTTCAAAAGGTCAATTTCCTTGTTTGAGGTCAGGTATATATTCATGATTTTTGTCAATTTACTATATAATTAGATTTACTTGGATTTGACTTTGATTACTCGGTTCTTTTTTTTTGGAAAAATAATTATTATTTTTAAGCAATTTAATTTGGACTATAACCATATAAATGCATTTTAAGTATTTAATATTACTTATATATTTAGTTTTGATTCAATCACTTAATGACATTAATTCTTTTCAACAATACATAATACTAATTTGACATATTTTCTTTTATATAATTAGAAGATTTATTTTGAGCTAGCTATTAATTGCTTAGACTTATATGCAATAAGTTCATTCATATATTCTTTAATGGGGCTCTTTTCAAAAATATTTTATTAAATTTTAACGTTATAAATATATATATATATATTAAATGAGGGGGGAAAAATTGGAGGGAGTAGAGTTTTAATATATTATATAGATTTGATTATTCTTTTGGATTATTTTTTCCTTAAAAACAATTAATTAGCAATTCAATTTTGGGCAGTTATATTTTATTAATTTATTTTAAATTATAAATCACATAAGAAAATTAGCACCAATTAATTACTAATGAGATTGTTTATAAATTAATGATGATATGTGGGAATATTCAAAAAAACTGACTAACTGATGATAAAACTGACTGATTCAATTCAATCCAACTTATTTGGATCGGTTATTTTAGTGTAATTGTAATTGAATTTTAAAAAGTAACTATTAATTTGGATCAGTTCGGTTTCTAGTCTATAATAACCGATTAACTGAACAAAACTAATCCAATTGCCTTTAAAATAATAAAAAATTATATATAATATATCTAAATATGTTATTTTTTAATAATAAATATGTTATAACATAAAATAATAAAAATTACATTAATAAAAAAATTAGTCGGACTTTAAGATTTTAAATTAAATTGAAAAACTTAAAACAACTCAAAAGTTTTATTTTTTTTTTTAAAGTCCAAGCTCAAGCTGATTATCCAAATTCATTACTAATTGGATCAGATTATTTATTTTTAAATTTAATCGGTTTCAAATCGATGAACACTTCTAATTGTATGGAATTACTCTAACCATTGAATCTAAAAAGTTAGAGTTTTAATATTTGTTTACCATTGGCGATAATAACTAGTGGAACCATGCTGAAATATATTTAATTATATACTAATTTTTTATATTAAAAGTTTGATTAAAAAAATTAACATTTTTGAGTTAGCCGACTGAATCATTAAATAGCATAAAAAAAAAAGTAGTAGCATTTTATGGGACAAAGATCATCTTCATTTCATTAAAAATGAAGATCTTTGTCCCATAAAATTAAAATAAAAACATTTTATGTCAAATCATTAATATATAATATTGGCATCTTATTATAGGGTAAAACTCAAGTGAACCCCTCACTTATTATGCTTTTCTAGTTATACTCTCGGTTATGGTGTAATGTCCACTGCCCTAATTTCAGAAATCAAAAGTTTGGTTAGGCACCGTTCTTCTCCTCCCGCCACCCCGTTATTCATCCTCCCTCCGCCCCGTTCTTCTTCCTCCCGCTGCCCCCGTTCTGCATCTGCCACCAGTTTTAGTAATCTCGCGACTGTTCTTCTTCCTCCACCACCGTTTCAGTGAATCTCTGCCCCCTGTTTTCTTCCTCCGCCCCCGTTCTCTTCCTCCGGCCCCTACTATCTTTGATTCGACCCAAAAGCAAACACCGCCCTTGCCTTTACAGCACTCGAGTTTCCGAAGCTCTCTAATATATTGCAAAACCAGTCGCCCTTTTTGCTGAGGTAATCTCTCCATCGCAAAACAAGTTTGCCTCTATTTATTTATTGAATACGAAAATATCAATCAACTTTTTTAATTTTCTTGGCAAGAATTGCTTCAAAATTTGTAACCCACGAACTTTCGGCTGATTTTAAAAAACATGAAGGTGAAACGTTGAAGTTCCACAACAGGTAACTTACTATGCATGAATCTTAGCTTTGATATTGCTTGTTAAAATTTAAGATTTTTGTCTAAAAGATTATCCCTAAGATGATTGAGGTACTACCTATGAGTTTACAGTGTTATGGAGTTTTCTTTCTTTTGATTATCTCACTTCCGTATTTAGTAATTAGTGAATATTTTTCCTTCATTTCTTCCTCTGAAACATCTTAGGAATGAGTGAGTTATGTGTCTCACTGCTTTTAGTTTAGATGTGTTTCTATGAGCTGAATCTGTGATCTTGTGTTTTATTGTAGTGACTTTGACTTAGCCTCAAAACTAGCTTTCAAGTTATAGAGAATATTTTGTTGTTATCGTTGTTGAATCATCTATTTTTTTATTTTTTCTTAAGTTTTAACCTCACCTCTATAACAGTATAATTTAGTTGCAGTATATATTTTTGAATGTAATATGATATGCCTAGATCAATAGAATAAGCATGATACTTTTACCAGAATTTATAATCTAATTTTGAGTTCTAATTTAGTTTCTGCTTGTTGCAGGAGATATTGAGCTGGTGAAGTATTTAATATCCAAAGGTGTTGATGTTGATTCACAAAGTGATGCTGGTACTCCTCTAATTTGGGCAGCTGATCATGGCCAACAAGATGCTGTTAAAGTTTTGTTAGAACACCATGCTAATGTGAGCGTGTGAATTTGTTTTTCTGTTATTTAATAGCGGTTTAGCTTAACAACAAACTAAACCATTAGGACCATTCAAACCAAACCAAACCATTCATAAACGGTTTGGTCCGGTTTGGTTTAACGGTTTAGACTGCGACATTTAATTTTACAGTCCAAAATAACTACAAGACTAAAATTTAATTTTGTAGTTCAAAATTTAAACTAATTTTAATACTACAATATTAAATTCAAATTAAAAATATTACAATTCAAAATCTAAATTAAAACAAAGTATTACAATCCAAACTAAAAATTAAAAATATATATTAGTTATATATATTATTAATAATAAAAAATATTATAAATGTATATAATATTAAGTGCAGTTTGTGGTTTAGTCTGATATGGTCCAAAAATTATCCAAATTGCAAACCAAACCATTAATGGCAGTTTTTTAACATAGTAAACCAAACCAAACCATTATCTTCTACAAACCAAACCAAACCGAACCTAAAAGCAACGGTTTGGTTCGGTTTTGCCCACTCCTAGTATCAATGATAGATAACAAACGTGTAAAAAAAGCCTAAAATCAAAAATATGATCAAACTTATTCAAAAAAATTTGGCCCAAATTTAATATGCGTCTTATATGGTCCAAGCCCAAACCAGTTCAATATCGTTTTGGATTAGGCTTGGGCTTTAGATTTATAGTATGAACCCGGTCCCAAGTTTGATCAATTGGTCTATCCCAAAGCTCGTCCCAAAGTTCACCCATTTTAACAAGTCCAATTTCTAGCTCAATAAAATTTATTTTAATTTATTTATATGCTTCAATAACTATTTGCCCAAATCATAAATCACATCAAATTAAAACAAATGATAAAAATTAATAATTAATAATATATATCATGATATACAGATATTTATAACAACTGGTCTGAATTTCAAAAACTGCTATGTAATTTAATAGTTTATTTATTTAATGTGTATAACAATATCAAATTTATTATAGTTGAACGATGAAACTTATAATTTTTTTATTAGAATTTAAATTTTGGAAAGTATTTTAAGAACATTAAAATATCATAATATTAATTTTTATCTTTTATATATAATATATTTAAAAAAATTAAATTTTAGGCTTTAAATACAGGCTTAAACCTTAAATCTGAAATCTAAACCCGATATTTGAGCCAGAAGCTTAGCTTGTTACCTATAATGCTAGGCGCTGAATTTTAAAATTTAAAATATTGGTTCAACACGGTCCAAATTCTTTCTCCAGCTCAAAATAATTCAGTCCAAACATACTCGAATATGAAATTTTAGACTTGGGCCGGCATAGAAACGGGAAAAAGAAAAAAAGATTTATTTAAAAAACAAACACAAAATTTGAATCCTTTGAAAATTATACCCATTAATTTGTGAATTTACCTCCTAGAGCTCATAAATGCCAATTAGATGATTTCGATTGAAGCAGCCCATTTTGTCTGTGGATCGAAATAATGATCTGTAATGTGTCTTATCAAGTATCATTATCTAGATAACAGAATACATTGTTTTGTGACGGGTACAATTCCGTCACAATGTTTTCCGTCACAAAACGTCGATTTTTTTTGTTGTGTCTAAAACATCATACAGATATGTAAATGTTATTATCCGTAGTGCGTAATGTGTAATGTGGATCGAAAGCATTATCTGTAGTGTGTAATGCCAATTAAATAAAATGCACAGCTTGCTAGATAGAAATTATTATATGTAATGTGTCTTATCTCTACATGGAAAATAAGAAAATTGACTCCAATGCACTCTGAATTACATGGAAATTTGCACATTCTATCCTAAATAATTTTTTTTATGGTATTTTGCATCCTAAAAACAAAAACTAAGAACGTGCATCTATTTAATTTGTGTAATGAAAAAGGTCATGTGCTGCGAACGCGAACGGACACGAGTAAAAATGGCATTTTTGGGTGTGACCTATTCTACTTCATAATGATTGCAAGGGTTTGATCCTTCCTTCTTCTTCTTTTCTTCCTCCCTGTCCAACAAAACCCACATAGAGACCTCAATTTCCCACACCTTAATCTCTCCCAATCTCTCTCAAACCTCTCAATCTTCTATCTCAAAGAAGCTTATCCGCCTCCAAGATAGGAATAGTAATTGCAGCGGGTATACCTGAACCTGCAAAATTCAAACTCGCGAAACCGAACTATACCCATTAGCCAATTAAATGGATATACTCAAATTTGGATATGCCAGACCCATGGGTAACCCGAACTCAACTGTTAGATCACAATTTATATATGTTTTATGTACTTTAATATTTGAATTAAGCATGCTTCATTCATTTAAAATAGATTAATATGTATTTTTTTATATTTCAAGTGATTTTGACCTCAAAAAAAGAAATTTGAAGAAAAATAGCAAAACAGTAATTAAAAGCAACAAGGCAAGAGAGCCCAGGCTCTGGACTAGGCGCCTGGCTGGAGGTTTCTAGCAGCCAGTGAACAGCAAGGCAGTGGAGCGAAGGCGCCGCTCCAGGCGTGGTACCAAGCGCCTAGGCTGGCGCGAATCTTGGGCATTCAGACGCATTTTTGTGTTAGTTTTTAGCCCTATGTTTTAGTTTAAATAATTTTTAGTTATTTTGTAAATGGGCAGCCATTTTTAAGAGAAAAATAACTAAAGAATTGAGATTTCTAACAATAGTATGAGTAGCTAATTTTCTTTCTTAGGTAGGAGTATTATTCGTTATTAAATTATAAGGTGTGAGACTTGGTTTATATGTTGTAACTCAAGTTTAATTATTCAACTTGTATTCTTCCGTTCTAATTGTTTGCTATTCAATTCTCTTTTGATTATAATTTGGATCCTTATAATAATTACTTGTGAATTGGGTAATTGCTAATTAAAGTTCAATCAAATTGAATGTTCTAATAATTAGTAGCATTTTGATTTTGACAATTGCAAGCCAAGTTTTTGTTAATTTCTTAGGAGAACGCAAAGTAGATTAAAGTTCTACAACATTTGTAGAACTTGTTATTGTTAGTTGCTATTGTTCTTAATGCTTTTCTGAATTGATTTAGATCACGTTGATTCTAAATATTTCATAATTAGAATTAGTTTATGATCATATCTGAATCAATTAATTGTGTGAGATTTAAAATAAAATTGGTCATGCTATTTTATTCAACCTAATATTGAATGATTATTTTTTGATATATTTATGTCTGTAATCACATGTTCTTTAGTAATTTAAGATATTCTCATCCAAAATTTTCTTTAATTGTTATTTTCATTATTTTTAAATTGTTCCCTTTAATTATTGAATTTGCCAATATAAAACCACCCATTTGTCATTTTGATTTTGCTTTAATTGAACAAAAAAAAGTTTGATTTTCAGTCTCTGTGGAATTGACCTGAATTTGCCACTACTATGGTAGTGTTTAAATTTAGTATTACAATTTTAGTATTTACGACATACATCATAAATCGAAGCCTAATTTTATTTTTTTACTTGCAACTAGAAAATTTGAATGGTTTTTCAAATAATTTTGAACTTCATTATTATGATCACGAGTGTTGTTGCCAGGCCATGGAGTACCATCCTGCATCACCCATCCTCCTTCCGGTTTCTTGTGAGCCTTCATACCGATGCATTAATCTTCACTTTGAACTCTTCATACTCTCTCTGTAGAAACCAAAAAAAAAAAAAATCCTTTAAATTTATTCATATTATTTAAAAAAAACGCGATGATAAAGCAATTAAAAATCTTTGAATTAGCTTTACTTTCATGACCCTTTGCTCTTTGACAAAGCTTGGATGAACCTTGTTAGTAATCAATTTTTCAACATAACATCTCACTTTTTCAACAGGTAATCCACAGATAAGATAGAAAGAACAGAGTTGGAAGAAAACCTTTTGAATTAATGATAAAAGACGACAAATTAAATTATAAAGGATGGGAAAGCTAGAATAGCCAACGAGTTGGTGTGGAAGCCATAGATGATGAGAACAATTCCATCCCATTCCAAGTGCTAGAAAGAGATCTTATGAAGCACTACATGTAGGACAAGAGCTTCAAAGTCACTTTGAAATGTAACACTAAAGGTAACTGGACTCTTGAATATGAGAAGCTGCATTATGAAAATGCAGACCCCCATATACCTTGATTCAGTTTGTCAACGATATCACCAAAGATATTGAAAATCACATTATAATTAACCTCCCCTTAATTAAAAAGCTCTTTCCACTAATTAAGTATTTTTATTAATTTGTATGTGTAGTGTCTTGTGTGATAAGGCAGCTTATTGTACAAATCTAGTTTCAATTTTTAAGAGAAAAAAAAAAAAAAAAAAAAAAAAAAAAAAAAAAAAAAAAAAAAAAAAAAAAAAAAAAAAATAAAAAAAAAAAAAAAAAAAAAAAAAAAAAAAGGCAGAAAGAGAAGAGAGAGACGCATAAAGAAGAAAAAGAAAATTTAAAATATAACTGGTAATTTATCAGAATATAAAAAGTTACGACGGACAAAATTATCAAATTTAATCACGCCTAGATTTCCTTCTTTATCTTGCCTTGGCAGTGGATATCCTTAAGGAAAAAAAAAACATTTGTAATTGGCAAACTCTTTGCTTTTTATATTATTTAAAGAAAAGTGATTTCTAAAAAAAAATAAAAAGGGGTGATTAGCAAAGAATAATTTTAAAAAAGAAAGAAGGCAATGGGGAGAGAGAAATATAAAGTTTAGACTCAAGTGAATCATTTTATAATATAACAGGGGTTCATGATATGAATTTTGTATTTTTATGTAATTTTTTTCTATATTAAATAATTTTTGTCTATAATATATAATTTTTATATCTAATAAATAATTTTTATCCGTAATATGTAATTTTTATCTATAATAAATAACTTTTGTCCCTAATATGTAATTTTTATCCATAATAAATAATTTTTTATTTATATTATGTAATATTTTTAAAGGATTTCAATGAACCCTCAGACAAAAAATTCACTTGAAAATTTTCTAAAATTATAAAGGAGAAGATAATGATAAATGTATATTTAATAGCAGAGCTAACGAAAATTTTACAGATGTGTGAATATAGAACTTATTACTTTTCTAAAACAGTTTTCCTCGTAATTAGACTAGTATAATAAAAGGATGATTATGAAAAGAGATTTTGTACGAGCAAGTTTAATTTTTCATGACTGAATATTAAATACTTTCTCTCTTTTTTTTTCTTTTTTTTAAAGTAAACGTGAAATTAAAAAATAAAATTTATTATTTATGATCACTAATGATCATTGTCACTGAGATCATAGTTTATATAATAAATTTTAATTGAAAACGTTCAATTTTAATTTTTAATATTAAAACTATAATAAAGAAAATTAAACTTTTTTAATGGTTACTATTTAAAATGTTACATAGTATGTAAGTTTTATTGATAATCAATCACTAATAGTGATAAATATTATGTTTTTTTTGGGGGGTTGTCCACTGCAAGGCCATGTGGCCTAAGCTGGTTGGTGCCAGCACACCTAGGGCAGTTGGGTTGTAACTGCACGGTTTTGCATGTAATATGCTGGAGCCTAGCATGAGACACAGGCCAAGTTAACCAGGGTGAGCAACCGGTGGGTTGGCTGGTTGATGAGACCAAACACTTGGTGCATGTGGTGATCCTTGCTAGGCTCTTGGCCGGATTTCCTATTCTAATGAGATAGAAAGGTTGGGGCAGGGAACCCCGTAATTATGTGTGTTGCTATGAGTGTGAATGCTTGTGATTAACCATTGTTATGCATGTGTGTGTGCTTGGCATTTTATCAAACAGATGGTGTGCACATTGTATGGGCAGGTTGTGCAACCATACGGGCTGGCATGGTTCGGGCAGGGATGGAGCCTCAGTCTCGTGATGGATGGCTGACTAAGGTTGAGTGCTTTAGGCCGCACAGGAGCGAAAAAAAAAACATTTGCTCAGTACAATAATTGAATAGAGCGTATAAACTAATGCATAATGATTGAAAAATATTATTTGTCACCGTTAATAATGAATCATCAATAAGACGTAGTATTTTAAATAATTACTATTAAAAAAAATTATTTTTTTATTAATATTTTAATATTAAAAAATAATTAAACGTAAATATTTTCAATTAAAATTTATTACATAAAAACCTATGAAATTTCTTCTATAAAAATGGTAATGAAACAAAGCATTTTCTCACCAACAGTCCTTGATCATCTCTCATTATGTTGATCAAAAGCTATAGTCCGGAGACCTAATGGAGGACTTCAAGAGCTTCAGATTAATTATTGAAAGTATTCCAAAAGGTGAGGGAAGTGCAAGTCACTGGACTTAAAAAATATATGAGAATCTGCATGATGAAATTGCTAACCCTCACTCCTTGATTCTGTTGATCTTTAATCTCTCCAAAAGACTCTCAGAATCACCTTCGCCAAGCATATTAAACACATACACAAGGTCCATAAACCTTGACTTTACGGTTATATGCGGTCTATATTAATATTGCTAATGCTAAGTATCTCTACCTGCTATAGCTGCTGCTTCTGTGTGTAATAAAGGTCATATATATATAGTGATCATTTCTTTTCATTTCCTTTCTCGTAGTCTCAATATTGTATGTTTTAATTAGCTGTTTGTAATTATTAGACAATTTATTTAAAGATCTGTATCAATCTGTATGCGTTAATGATTCGAGATTTGAAACTGTTAGCTTGGAAATTATCTGTTATCCACCAGAAATTATACTTTCTCGGAAGAATAACACAGCTTTTTCTGACAATACATTAGGATAGGATGTTAAAAGAAAACCATGTAAACCATGAAATATCCTATAGTTCCAATAAGGACTCTAGCAGAGGAACTATCTGCCATAACTAAAATACTACATTTTCTTTCTTTATTGTTTCAATGGTAACTGAAACTTTGGAATATGGTATACAATGGTTCATTCATTTTAATTACATCTCTTCAATGAGTAAGTTTATATACAATGGTTCATTCATTTTAATTGCATCTATTCAATGAGTAGGAAATTAAGTTTTATACATTTTGGCTGTACATTATAATCTTGGAATTCTCTGAATAACATGAAATATGATAATCTATATCTATGAGCATATAAAGGTTCATGTCTACTCCCATGCATTGACATGCAGATTATGCTACTCTTCCAGTTTTTGCATACTTATCGATCTGGCTAATGTCAAGAATTCTATCCACTCCACTAGGCAACAGAAACCTGCGTAAGTTTCAAAGAAACTTAGTCAATCACACTGAGAAAAACAGTATTAATTCTATGAAATGCTAATTTGTCTAAGCAATTTTTGTTCTCAATGTACATACTTGTCTCTCAGAGCTCTTGTCATTGTTAAGCAACCGTCAGGCACAGATGACTGCATATTTACAGCTATATTTGGGTTATGAATACTCTGCCGGATGTGTACCCAACCATGCTGTCCATGTTCCTCATCTGCAACCTTTGCTCTAAAATTACAGCAACATTAATTAATTTTTAACTACCAAATGATAAAAACATACAAGACTATTGAAACAACTCATCAATTTCTTACAAAACTATGCTTTGGATTGCTTACCTATACATGTGAGCATCAATGGAAGCCGGGGTGTCATCTAAATCAACAAGGCAGCCTTCGCTAACCCAACAATCTCCACAATCGTCTAGTTCCCACCCTTCAAGTTTCCCTTCCTACAAGCAAGCAAATGTTGTGTTAAAAAAAATATCAATTTTTGTTCATATGAAAGAGGATCAATAAACTTAAGTTACCTCAATGTAGTTTCGGAACGTTTCAATGGTCTCAACTCCTCTTGCCTTGGCATGTCTCGGCTCAGAGACTATGCTCATCCTCAGCTCAACAGATTCTGATGGTTCTTCAAGATCGTTTATAAGGCTACCAATACCTTCATCAGATCCTGCAAGCTTCATCCTTACCATTTCAATGATGATTTTTACCACCATGTAAGCTCCTATAAGACAATAATACAAACACATTAAAGACATGAATCCAAATTCCTAATACAAAAGGCTAATTACAATCATATAAGGCTTTTTAAAAAAATAAATAAATAATTCTATATACCATCATCAAGGAAATAGTTCTCTTTAAGAGCACCATGCCCTGATGTTTCCATCATGAGGTGAGCTTCAATTCCATCTTCATTTAGCTTGGCACCTTTGTCAATAACATTTCGGTACCCAACACGATACAAGCAATGGTGACCTCCTCTGCTGGTGATGAATCTTGTGAGTGCGATGCTAGTTCTAGCAGCAGTGACAATGGTTGTTCCAGGGTGTTCCCTCAACACAATAGCAGACATAAGAGCAATGAGTTTGTCACCATTAATGGGGTTTCCTTTGTTATCTACAACGCCACTTCGATCAACATCAGTGTCGAAAACGATTCCGAGATCAGCAGAGTTTTGTAGCACTGCAGCTCTGGTGAGTGCCATGGCAGTTTTGTCCTCTGGGTTGGGAATGTGATTGGGAAACATTCCATCTGGGTTAAGATGCCGAGACCCAAATGTGTCTGCTCCAAGCTTGTCTAAGACATCCCATGTAAAGAAGCCTCCAGACCCATTTCCAGCATTTACTATTATCTGCATCATTTCAGGGACAACGCTATCATGCTATTGCAGCGTTCATTTTTTACTAATAAGCATTGACAAACTAATCAAGCTAAGAGTTTTACAAACAGAATCACCATATATAATATTGTGCAACCACTCTTTCCGGATGTACCAAATAATTAAAAACTTATATTTTGGGTTAAATTGTGTATATGATGTTAAAGTATATAACCCATTTCAAATCCACCTATTACAAGTTCGAACTTATATGAACAATGATACTGAGTTGCAGTTTAATATACAATAACAATCTCAAAAATGAATTATGCAGTTTAGTATACGATATCAATCTCAAAAATGAATTATTGGACTTATGGATTGATGGAATTGGGAAATAATAAGCTGATTTTGGGCTAGGTCCCCCCTAACCCAAATATGAAACAGATGGAGCTGGGTCACCATTTGAGGCTAAAATAAGAGCATCTGAGTTCAAGATCCTAAGCCAGAGAGAGGCATGATGGGTTAGGCCTCTCTAGGACCAAGAAAACAGTAGATTTGCCACTAGACTATCTTCAATAGACTTTACATCTCCAAACTTGAATCATAAAAAGTAAAGAATTTCTCCGAATGATAACATGCCTTGAAGAATTAATGTAAAGCTGAGAGTTTTGGATAAGCAAGCAAAAATATATGGTTTAGAGAGGAAACCTGAAATCCTTGGAGAGGAGTATCATAATGTGATGGATGGTTGACCCTCTGCTTGATTATGTCCCTAAGGTGGTTTGCGTAAGTGCTCATGAAATCAACTTTTGTTGGAAGAACAGAAAGCATGGTTGACACCTTTGCAAGCCGATTCGCATACTTTCGAGCTGCTTTGTCGCATATCTCCTCCACAGCTGGTGAAGTAAGTCCTCCTTTCTTAGTAAAAAATTTCAGACCATTTCTGGTATAGGGCAAGTGAGACGCTGTCATCTTCATCATACATATAAGTTTGTTTTTTACCAATACAACATACTTAAAAGAGTATGCACATATAAGTTTGTTTTACCAAACTTTTTATTTAGAAATCTTATTGAAATGGTCAAAATCAATAATAGAATTTGTGCTATCTTTTAGTGCAAGAAACAAGACAGATAGTAGTAAAGACAAAGGCAAAATGGACAATGAAGCTTTTTGTGTCTTATCAATGTGCTCTTACCATAATAGAAGCATCGTAGGCAAATGGAGGTAATATTGTACTCATAAAACAAGCTGGTGTGGTTGCAAGTCCCATGTCAAACGCCAAACAACCGGCCCGACCAAGACCTGCAAACACTGCTACACTCAAAGATGCTCCTGAAATCCGAGGGTCTCTGCCAAGGGATACCCTGGCATTCTCCACAGGCTGTCCTTTTTCCTTCTCCAAGCCATGGATAACCCACTCACCGAAACTCTCTGTGATAGCATCCACAGCAGGCGGTGTTAGATCCACTGTCCGGCCCTTTTCGCCTTCCAATGCCACCCCGCGAACATCCGAACCGTTCTGGAGTCTCCTGATTCTGTCCATTTCTTCATCCACCACAACTTCATTGTTCCTGGCAGTGCTTGAAGATTTAACAATGATGGTTTTAGTTAAAGGAGACGAAAATGATGAGAACTTTATTAGGCTGCTCTGCAATGTTTTCCTTGCTTTGCTTGATGGGAAACTCCGGTTTTGAGCATTGCTTTGCCAAGATATTGAAGAGGAAGTTGAAGTGGAAGCCATAACTGGTTCTGTTTTAAGTTGGCGCCTTCTGGCTCATTCAAAAGCTTTAGAAGAAAGGATTTTTTTTTGGCCAAGCAAGAAGATAAGATATCCCAATATAAATTAATTATAACCTTACAATTTTCAGTATCTATAACACAGAGAAAGAGAAAATAAAGAAGAAAATATCTCTGAAGAAACTTCCAAATGCTCAGATTTTTTTCTTGTTTTATCTAAAGAAATGCCTCTCTTTGGGTCTTTTTTTATTTTTTTTTTGTATGAAACTGATATTTCTCTTCTGGAAAAAGGAAGAATGGCATATTCAGATATTCTTGCGTGGTACTATTATACACCTCTATTATCTGGCAGAAAAAAAAAATTAAATATTTCAAATATCGTATGCTTGAAAATTACATAAACTCTCACTCCAAATTCAATTCCAATTTTCTAAACTGTCTTATTAAGAAAGGTCAAGCATTATCCAGGCTTCGAAGTGCCCTGTGTTTTTTCATGTTTCTGAAGGACTAATATTAAAAGCAGTACCAGATGAATTATAACTTGAAGAATGTATTTGTTTCTCACAATCAAAATATCAATGAGAAACACAAAAAACAGGAGATTAGACCGAGTTCATAATTCATAGTCAGACACAACTTTGAAATATTTTTTACTTTAATTTTTTCCTTACTGAAATCACCAGATAACTTGGTTTCTCTTTCTTTATCCAAAAGGTAACATATTGCGATTCTGGAAACTCTCTGAAAACTTTTTCGTTTGGAAAATTGAAAGAGTTAAAACCTTAAACATGTTTCTTTTTCATCTTTTCAGCAGCAGCTGTTTCCAGATCTCATTCTGAAAGAGGGAAAGAAAATAAGACACCCAATGTACCAGCAGGAAAATTTCATTTTGCCATTTTTCTCTGCAATTTCAGAACCTAAAGACATTAAATAGTAAGCACTCACAAGTCAACAACAATGTTCATGAGCCTCTCTTATTGATATTGTATTAAGTAAACCTTACGCTAATTGCAGAGAAACATTCAAGTAAATCCATAACAATCATTGAGAATATGTTTTTGGATTACTTTATGCTTGAGAAATAACTATTTCAACAATGTTATTGAAATGTAGACTATTTCAAGTAAAGATATATGAAACTACAGATACTAAGGAGAGGAAGTAATAAGTAGCAGAAGTTGGAAAAATCATTCAATTAAAACTCTAACTCTTGACATGGTTCTTTACACGGAGCATAATATTGGAGATTATAGTTAGCTCCTATGAACTGCAAATTCAGAAAGTTCCATTGGATTTACAAAAGTTATACATAATTCTTATTTAAAAAGTTCCACTGGATTTACAAAAGTCTACATAATTCCAACTTTTACGTTGGGATGTACATATTACTACAGATGGGATGCGGAAAACGCATCAAACTTATTTCAAGTACTACGCCATCAAGCTTGAAAACTAGAACTGCATATCTAGATCACGGGTCAACTCCTAAACCTTTAAACCTGGAAGATCAATCCACTCAATCTGAACCAAAACTTCCCCACACTCTACATTTCTCAACCTGAGAGACATGTTTTGGACGATTTTGCCATTGTTCCATACACAACTGCTCTCATCAGCGAGGCAATTTGTCCTGTTAGGCTGAACCCTCTTCACTACACAGCCATTTGGGAGGTTTTCCAGACCCATTCTAAGACATTCAATTAAGGGTTTAATATCAATCTCTGCATCACCCATTTTATCATCTACAGTTAATGTGTCTTTGTCGTACACTGTCTGCAGAAACAAGAAAATTCAAGGGCGTTATAAACAACCTGCCACAACCACATTCTTGATGCCATTTCATTCTTCAAACCGTTATCAGTGGACATCAAGAAAATGCTCTAGCAATATATTTACAATAAAATGTTCTACTATAGTAACAATTTGCCTACATATAGATTCCCCTCGGCCTTCTGAGTGATCAGCAATCTTTCTCATTACTACATACAAGTAAAACTGCAATATCACTTACTAGAGAGATTGGAGCGTCAAGATTAGAAATAGAAAGAGTCAATTCATCATTCCACTCAGGATTACAGTTTTTCTTTATCACACGAGTTTTCAATCTCTGCATCAAATTATACAAAAATATCAGAGGAAAGAAGAATATTAACAACCAAAAATTTTTCCTTTTTTTCTTTTTTTTATTAAAATCCAAGTTGCTGTGGAGTGTAAGAAAGGGGAAATTTTACTTAATATAAATTTCCAAAACCTCTTTGCTCTTGTTCTACCTCCTCATAGAATGAAATATGCAAAGCTAATTTCAAAACTCTGAACTAGTAACATAATGTAAATTCTATGCTAATACAACTCCAAACCATAATACTGCTTATTCATTAAAATGGAAAACAAGAAGTTTATTGGAAAGATGGCCAAAAAGCCGATTTATATCAAGGAGAAATATATAGTGCAGTTTTTCAGATTTTTAAGTCATAACTATATAGGGTATAAAAGAGTTTTGTTTTGAGCAGTACAGTAAATGCAAGGGCAAGATGTTTAGGTTAATATTTGTTTTCTTTATTCATCAACAAAAAAACATTTGTTTTCTTTTATCATTCCCTTGGATAAGGATTCTAGAGTAAATAGAAAGGCAGAAACCTTTTCTGAACTCTACAAAGTGAACCAGTTGACATTTATGTTGTGCCTTATTCGGATAGTCACAGTTTTGAATGATCATAAATCAGTTTTTAATTGTCCAAAAGCACCAATTGCCGTTCCATTCACTCTGGTTGATATTTCATGGGCAGTTTTTGTTTAACACGTAAAGATTGAATAAAAATAGACAGTGCAAACTAGTTTAGTAAATTTCACAATCAGGGCAACAAATTCACCACATAGGTTTCTTTTCTGTGAAGGAAAAAATAAAAAATAGAGCAATTCAACTTGCAGCTTTCAATTTCCACACAAATTAACAACTTCTCACAGCATCAAACAAGCAATTATTTTCTCAAACCCATTTGTCAGATTTAGACAGCAAAACAAAAAGCAGTCAAAATTAGCTAAAATTATAACCAGAAGAAAACAAAAAGCCCTGATCGCAAGCACAATTCCATAAAAGGAAAACCAAAACAATTAAAAAAAGCAATTGGGTATCAGTAAAATGTAAACGGGATATAAAATACTCAATGCAAATTTGCCAAAGAAAAACACTTAAAAATCATTTTCATCAGCAACAGGGCATACCTGATTGCCCATGGTGATAACCACATAAGGGTCACTGCTTCTAGTATCACGAACCGCAAGATTGATACCCCTTTGCACACGAATCCTGAGAAGTCCCACTGTACTCTCCATGGCCAAAATTATCCTAGAAAATTTCTGGGTTCAGGCTGGAAAAGAAAAATCTATGTATTCTAAGCTACAGAAAAATACCATATATGTTGGAAATACATGTATGTTATTTCGGAAACATAAAATTGGAAAAACAGCAAGTGGGTCCCTCTAGAAGGAATCTCTTTCAAACTTATAGCATAATCAGAAAAGTGAGGGTCACAATCTTTGTGGGTCTTCGTAGCCATGTGGTTCACCACTCTTCTCGCTTTACCCATGTTTTTTTGCATGTATTTAGACTTGTCTTTGCTTTTACTTTTTTTTCCATTTTCACTCTTTTTTTTTTCTTCTTTCTTTTAATTCGTCTGTCTTTTGTTAGCAGTTTTCAGAAACCAGTAATTAGATCATTTCAATTGATGGTAACATGGTTTATTCTTCTTCTTTTTTCTTTTTTTTTTTGGTAAATACATGGTTTTTACTTTTAGTTGGTCCATCCACTTGTAACTCAAATCCTGGAAATCAATCAAAAGTAAAAACTAGGTTCTTTTTTTTCTTTTTTTTTCCCTTTTTTTTCGGTTGAATAAAACAGATTCCTTTTGTTTGTTTTTATTTTCTTTTGAGAGGAAGACAATAAATCGCTATCATCAAGACAGATTTATATATTTTATAAACAATAAGGTTAATTGCAATTTAATGTTGTATATTTTAGTCCGATTATACATTAGATTTTTAAATATAAAACGTACCACATTTAGCCATTAATTAAAAATTTATTATATTAGTCTAATTTTTAAAGTGATTAATTGATACTTTAAAAATTAGAAATTTTTTTGTATCCATGTCCATTTGTTAATAAATTAATTATTTATATCTATATATTTTAAAATAACTATTAATGTTCACCGTTTAACTTTTTATACATTTTTTCTCAAAATATATTTATCTCTTTTTGTTCTTTTCTTCTCCCCTTCACCAAACTCTTCTCCCATCCAAATCTATATTTCCAACAAATGTGGAAGCCACTTAAAAGCTGCAAAATTTACTTTCCTAGCTCTCTCCGAATTAAAATATATTTAACACTTCAAAAAACAACTTTATATCATTTAAAATTTCTTGGGGTGGATTTCTTCTTCGGAGGTGGTGGTGCCAGCGAATTGAATTTTATGACAGTAGTTATTTACACTGTTGTCACTTTAGTTTTATCCTTGAAGATGGGTTGCTTAATTCGTGCCAATTTTTTATGTCATGGGAGATGAAAGTTTGAAAAAGTGTGAGAGAGAGAGAGAGAAATAACTTAAAATGTTATAAAATAAATGTTATAAAATTTTAAATGATATAAAAAAAATTAAGTGTTAAATTATATTTTAATTTGGAGAGAACTGAAAAAGTAAATTTTGAAGTTTTTTTAAAATTTTGTAGTTGGCCTCCACTTTTTTAGAAATATAGATTTGGATGAAAAAAAAATGGGGTATTTTGGAAAGAAAAATATTGACAAAAAAAAAAATTGAATGATGGGCATTAATAGTTATTTTCAAAATAATGGACATGAATAGTTATAAATTCCTAAAAATTAACTAGTTTTTTCTTTTCAAGTTACAAATACAAAAAATAAAAATAAAAATAAAATAAATAAATAAAAAATTTGATTAACGGATTTGGCAATTGAATAGTCCAATTTTTGTATGTATTTTTCAAACTAGTTAGAGTCTTTAATGATATTTTTTTATTTTAAATAGAATAATTTTTAAAATAAAGTTCATTTTAAAAAAATTTAAAAAAATAAAAAATAAATTTTTTTGTCAACTATAATAGCATTTTTTATAATCATTCTTCATTTTGCTTTTTTCCCATAAACAATTATGTTTTATATTTTTTTCTCTCTTTTTTATTCTTCTACACTAAAATAGTTTTAAAAAAATTGAAATATAAAATTGTAATTAATATATATAATTATAAGTGTACNAAAAAAAAAAAAAAAAAAAAAAAAAAAAAAAAAAAAAAAAAAAAAAAAAAAAAAAGATGTGGCTCTTTAAAATTGAGAGTATGAATCTTTTAAAGAGTCCATTGCAAATGCTCTTAGAACATCTCCAATAGTGCTATTTAGTTTAACGAGTATAATTTTTAAAATAAAGAGCATATTTGAAATTTTAATAAAATAAAGAGTAAAGTTTTTTATCTAACTCTAACTACAATATTTATTATTATTCTTTATTTTTCATTTTCTAATAAATAATTTATTTATTTTTCTCTCTCTTTGAATATTATAGAATAAATCTAATAAATTAAAATGTTTTGTTGAATAAAAAATAAAAATTAAATTAAATTACAAAATGTGCATTGAAAATTGTAGGTACAATAAATATGTACATTAAAAATTTTAAATGAAAAATGTATTTCGCTTTTTATATTTTGAGAACAAAATCTCACTGTATATTTTAACTTTTTTATTTAAAAAGTCCATTGAAGTTGTCAAATTAAAGATTATTTTTTAAAATAAAATAAAATTAATATTTGTAAATAGTACATTGAAAATGGTCTTAGTTCTATTAACTAAAAATTAATTGATTTTTTTTTTAAATTTACAAACAAAATAAAAAAAAAATTGATTAACTTATTTGGTAATTTGACTAGTCCAATTTTTTGTCTGTATTTTAAAAACTAGCTAGTTTTATCAACTTGTAAACTTTTTGTTAAGCAATTTAAAAATTAATTTGGAAATTGGTTTGATTTGAAACAAATTGTAAATAGAAATTCTTATTCTATGTGTAAGGTTTAAAATTTGAGAGTCCGATATACAATCAGACCAAAATATAGATATTAAAAATGCAATCAATCCTAAATAACATCCGGTTTGTGCTGGAAAATATGTTTTTTTCGTTTAAATAAAAAATAATAAAAACAGTTGCTGTAATTACGTATCAACAATTAAGAAAGCAAGTCAAACAGTTAATGGCAGCAATTTCAAAACCTGTCCTTGCTTGAAGATAATAAATGTTTTTTAACTTCTGTTGGTAATTTTAGAATTGTTTTTCAATTTAGGGAGAGCAATTGCACATGAACTGGTTAGGCTTGGGTTACTTTAAGTCTTGGTTGGAGGCAGGTCCTTTTTTTGGTGAATGAGGAAGGTCCTTCTTAGTTACTTCATGTTTTTTCCAAGTAAATCTTTCTTCTGAATGAATGAAGGTTTGTTGAATATCAAAAATTAAAAACCAAAATATTTTAAACAACCGAGGGTTTTAGAAATTCCAATGAAGCGGCTCTCTCTTTCTTTTTTTTCTTTTTTTGGGTAAATAAACTCCAATGAAACTGGTCAATCATCCTTCGTTAAGCTATACATTAAATTAAGAATACAAATAATTTGAAAAAGAGAATAAAAACTGTGATTCACCCAAAAATAATTAAATAAATAATAGCTGAGTATTTATTTACCCCTAAAATAAAACAAAATAAAATAATAAAAGCTGGGTTTCACAGCTCACACCGGATTTATCCGGAAAGTGTTGCGACTTTATTCGATAAGCACCTTGGAAGGTACAATTTTTTTATATTATGATTTTGGAAAATGTAAATTTTAGACATTTTTTAAGGCAACTTTTAACATTTCTTAAACACGTGAAAACATAGTTTACATCTTTTTTTGGTCAAATCATAGTTTACATAATAAAAAGCTGAATGTTTTTTTTTTTTTTTATGGAATAAAAAGCTGAATGTTACTCACAAATATATTCTACTATATATATAATTATATATTACATATATATTTCTTTATGTGATTGTTCACCAAAAACTCTATATTTCTTTATTTGGTTTTGTTGTCCTTGCAGTCCATAAATCATGTTGGTCACATTCCAGCTAGCTTAATTCGATTCGATTTCTTTTATTTATTTTTAAGCATTCCAGCTAGCTTCCATGCTAATATTATTTCGCTGATGAATATTGATATGCAGGAAACTAACTCTGTTTTATAAGTACTTTTATTTCCCTTTCTTCCCTTTCTTTAATGCTATTTCCCTATTTACCAAAAAAAAAAAAATCATGTTGGTCACAAAGCCGATACTCATAGTGACGTGACATTTAATTAAATAAATATTGAATTATATTTGTTTATTTTTTTTATTAAAAAAGTCCACTATTATTATAAAAAAAACAACAACAATGCAGCTTATTTTAAAAAAATAAAATAAAATTGATGATGCAACCTTAAAATAATAACTTTACGATGGCAAATGCAGCGTACTCATTTTTTAATATTGTGTTAACGAAATACTCTTTGAAAAATATTAAATATAGGAAAAACATTTTTAATAATATTTTTATTTTAAAAAATATACATTTTAAAATAAAAAATATTTTTAAAAATTTAATAAAACAAAGAGTGAAATTTATTATTTAATTTCAACCACATTTTTTATGGTTGCTCTTTAATTTTAATTTTTTAATAATTAATTAATTCACTTTTTTTCTTTTTTGAATATTATAGAACAAATTCAATAAATTAAAATATTTTATTATATATAAAAAATTCATTAGAATTATTAAATGTGCATTGAAAATTTTAAATATATTAAATATGTGCATTAAAAATTTAATATGAAGATTGAATTTGATTCTCTATATTTTGAGAGTTAAATCTCATTATGTATTTTAATTTTTTTATTTATAGAGTTCATTGAAGTTGTAAAAATGAAAAATTATTCGTTAAAATAAAGAAATTAATACTTATAAAAAAATTATTGGAGATATTCTTACATGTATATGTGTATATTTGAGAATTTTACCCCAAAAAAAAAAGTAAATTTTTGAGAAACTGTTTGAGAGGAGAGAGAATGAAATTCGTGCAAATTAAAAGCTACTATGAAGGATAAAATAGGTTTTTCATCATCATTTTCTTTCTAATTATAGAGTTTTTGCATATGTGTCTTTTGATTTTTGCGCATATTTATAAAATGCCTTTTTTATTTCACATTTAGTAGCACATATCCCCTAGAATTTGACGAACGGCAATATTGATCTCGGCCCTCAGCCCTTTCAATTTTTATTTGTTGAATGGCATGTAAAATGCACATTACCTGTATCTTTTTATTACTTGAAAGGTATAAAATGTATTTCTTCATCATTTTCATTTTAATTATAACATAAAATAAAATAAATAAATTATTGAGCTTGTGACCATCTCGACTGCATTTTACTGTGGCTTGCTAACTACTACACTCGTTTAATTTTTCAATTCCAGCTTCCTCCTATGCCAATAAATCTTCGCAATTCTTCATTCAAGACAAAGTTGCAGTTTAGGAATATTTTGATCGACAATGATACTAGTTTGAGTATGGTAATTGTTTTATATATAATTAAGAAGAAGATAAAAAATACATATTTTACCATGCAAATGGTAAAAAAATATAGGTAATGTACATTGCACATGTCATTTAGCAAAGAAAAAATTAATGGAGTTGAGGATTAGAACTGATGTTGCCAACGTATTTTTAAAATTAAAAAGCAAAAGTTCTAAATACAAATTCAATAGGGCAAAATTCATAGGGCAATTTGAAAAACTCTATAATTAAGAAGAAAATAACGATGAAAATATATAATGTAACTTTTGAATTATAAAAAAATATAAATTATGCGCATTGCAAATACTGTTTAACAAAACAAAATTAACGTGGTTGAGAGAGCTGAGACTAATGCTACTAATGTTTACTAATTTTAAAAAATATAAATGCTAAATATAAAATAAAAAAGAAAATTTATAAATCCGTATAAAGTTGAAAAAAAATGGTGCCAAAATCATAAATTATACACAATTAACTTTTGCATATTTTCTTATGTGTCCTGCTAGGCTTATGAGAGTTATGAGCACTGGACATGACTAATTTTAAAATTGGTTTTTTTCCATATTAATTAAGAAACGGTAAAACATATTCAGCTTAAAAAAAAGAAACTGAGAAACATACATTTTTTGTATCTATTTTTGTTGGTTACGGTTGCAAAGTGTTTTCGGTCATATAAAGGAATTCTTTTTAAAAAAAGCTATTTTTACAGCTAGTATCTTGGTGCAAAATAATTCTGAACCAGTAAGCATTCAGGAAGTGTAGCTGGCAAATTAGTGGCCAATTTCGACACACAAAGGTTATTAAATAAGGTAGACAATTTATAAGCCGTACACAAAGGATCTAGTACTGTTTTGGGAATAAAATAAATGTAGGTATATCTAAATAATAATTGAGCATCAAACTCATGGTCCTTGAAATTAAAATACCATCTAGCTACACTTAAATATTTTCCACTCCATCAAAAACTCAAAAGTGAACGGTTATACAAGTCATATATAGTATAATAATTTTTTTATAATTGAACATTCAATAATTATTTTGTAATATATATATAAATATTTTTAATTTAACGTTGCATAAAGTATCAATTGTTTGGTTCATGTTGTCCCATTGTACAAATATATGACATAATTATTATATATAATACTTTGATTTTTTTTAGATATTCTAACTTATAATTCCTATTTAATATATTTTCTTATATCTCATGTAATCGTAAAATCCATAAGCCAAAAATTAGTGTTCATGGGGTATATTATTGGTACTCTCGGAGTACAATTTTCGCCTGTAATACTTTGGTGAATTGTAACATGTGAAATCCACCATGGTATTAAAAAATTTCGTGTTCATGATATGAAATGAGAAATTAATTTGTTTAGCCTTTTCTTTTAGCTGACTCAACAAGACCCTCAATTTCAATGGTTAGCTATATATATCTTGAGTGGATGTAGCATGATGACCAAAACGAAGTGTAATACCAACATATATTTGTTCTACCAAAAATAAAACCAACATGTATTTTAAGGGAAAAAAAATTAACAAAATAATTTTATTTGAAGGGGAAAAAAGAGAGACTTTAATTAGATAATAAGTTTGCTATTTTGAGTTCAAGTCTTAAGCCAGCTAAACAAAATTAATATGCTTAGTGAACCTGTCTTGCCCACCAAGGCAAGTTGGTCTCATTAAAATAAAAAGCTCGTTATATATTTTCACAAGGGGTGAAGAGATATATAGGCCAGCTTTACTTGGCAGACACTTTGTTATACATATATATAGATATAGATCTAATTCTTTTATTCTTTTTGGATATAATTTTATAGCGTTCTTCGTCCAAAATATAATAAATAAATAAAAATATTGCGTCCAGTAACATGTGCGTACAACAGTATTTTTTTCTAACTAGTACTTTATTATTTTTTCAACAGTTAGTAAATTAATTTCTATTATACTCTACCAATGGGTTTAAATTCTAACTACATATCAATACTAATTAATGGTAATAAATATTTGAAATAAATAAATTACACATAATTAAATAGAATTTAACGCCTTATCAAACCATCTTTTAAAGTTTTTATGTTTCCTTGTCTGCTTGAATATAAATTATTTAATGACCAAAAAACTCATTCAAACACACTATTATTTCATATAGATAAATATATTATACTAAAAGGTGTGTATTCAATTTAGAATTGGTTGGATTTTAAAAGAGTTTAAAAGTCTAGAGATATTCAATTCAGAGTTCAGATAAGTCTAAATAAATCAAAAGGTATTCAATTCAGGTATCAATAAAATTTTTATAAAAGTCTTTTAAAATTTCAGAGTATTAAAAAAGTCATTGACTTTAAAAGATTTTAAAAAATGATGGATTTTAACTGATTTGATTGGATTTTAAAAGAAAATTTGTAAATAAAATAGTTTAACTGAAATTCCACCTATTTTTCATGGATTTCAATGGATTCTTATGAATTTTATACAGAATCCATAGAAATCCATAAAAATCTATGAATTTTATACAGAATCTATTTAAATCCATTGAACTCTGAATTGAATGCACCATCCTAAAAGAATATTACAATGGACGACAATTAAGCTTGACAACGTATTGTATTAAAAAGTTTTTGTGTTAAATTTTTTTTATCTGAAATCAACCCGTTAAACATTTGTGTTGAATCATATTCGTGTAGTGTTTGTGTCGCGTTTAATTCGTATTTATTAGGCTTAAATATATTTGTTCTTTTTTAAAAAAAATTAATACATATTTAAATAATATGCTAAACATCTAAAAAAAATCAACGCATACTAAAATTCTACATGATTAATAATTGTGAATTCAAAATATACAAAATATTACGAATTAAGACGATATAAATATTCATCGTATCTAAAAAAAAGAATATGCACTACAACTGTCAATTTAAAAATATATAAAATATTACAAACCAAATTAAAAAATTATACATCTAACATAAATAATAGAAAAAAATAAAATATTAATTTATAAATAGTTATAAAGTTGTCACATTCCAATTAAATAAAATATAAATTTCATAGTTTTCTGAAAAAAATTAAATAAATAATGTAAAATGTTAGCTATAAAATAATAATTAAATTAATAATTTTTTTATCGACATATCATATTAATTGTTCTAATTCGTTTTTTTTATCGTGTGACACTGATATCAACTCAATCTGATATTCTATATTAACCCGTAAATTATCGTATCGTGTCGTGTGATCATGTTGTACAGTATTTTGTCAGACCTATACACTTCATTATAATCATCTTATATGCAAGATTATATAGATTTGATAGCTACACTAGGGGATGTATTCAATTTAAAGTTTAATGGATTTAAAATGGAGTTGTAGATTTTAAAAGAATTTATAGATTTTTATAGAATTCTATGGATTCTGTATAGAATTCATAAGAATACAATGAAATCCATGGAAAATAGATGGGATTTCAGTTAGACTTTTTCTTGTATAAAATTCCTTTTAAAATCCAATGAAATCTATCATTTTTTAAAATCTTTTAAAGTTAATGAATTTTTGAATACCTTCAGATTTTAAAAGAGTTCTATAAAGTCTTAATTGAATACACCTATATTTTAATAGACTTTTATAAAATCCATTAGAATCTGAATTGAATACATCTTGATTTTTGTAGACTTATCTGAATTCTGAATTAAATACCTTTAAACTTTTAAACTCTTTTAAAATCCAACCAATTCTAAATTATTCTCATCAAATGGTGAGAAACATCCCTGTTAGAAAAACCTTATATAACATTTTTTGCTTTCACAACTTTTTTAACTAACAAATTTAAGAAGTATTGTAAGTTTAACCTAGCAGTAAAACTATTGAGAATACACTACTAAATTAAAAATTTAAACATTTTTGGCAATAAAATTCTCATTTTCCAATTTGTAATAAATAAACAAATTCAAGAAAATAACAAAACCAACAAATTGAAGAAAACAAAAATCCGAAGCAAAAGAGTCTAGAGAGAGAGAGTATAGCTGTGACCCCCAAACCCTAATCCTAATTAATCTCAATAACCGAATCTCCTAAAGATTTTTCCCGTTGGGGTTTTTTTTTTTATATAATATATGCTCAACGCCTTCTTTCAGGTTGGCCCAAAAAAACCTTCCCCAAACAAAAGCCCCGGATTGCGCTCTCTCTCTCTCTCTGCTTCTTCTTCTTCATCTCGAACCCACCGAGCGATTCGTTTCGGTTCTCTTCTCCTTTTTCTTCTCTGCTTCTTCTTCGTCTTAACTTTTTTTTCCTTCTTCTTAGAAAAAATAGAGATCGAAATCCCAGCTTTTTGTGAATGGTAGAAATCTTAAGCAGTAACCGTTTCATGCGCTGCCTTTCCCAATTGAAGGCGAGCGCTCTTCTTCCTGTTTCTGCTGCTTCTGCTTTCGCTTTCGGGTCTTGCAAAGAAGGCTGGTACTACCGCTGCCTCGGCCTTGACCCCTAAGCCTGCGGATTTCTGGGGTTTGTTTTGATTTTTTTTTTTTAATTTCTTTCTCTTTTAGCTTTTTTTGTCGAACACCTCTCGCGCATCTTTCTCCTCCCCGCCATCTTCTTTTATCCCTCTTTCTTTCGGTTTTAAATTTTTATTGAATTTGTTGGATTGCTGATTCTTTCAGCTGAGAAAGGGATTTGGGTTTTCGATTTCCGTTTATTTTTCTTTGAATCTTTTTGAAAAAGTAAACAAAAAAGAAAGGGAAAAAAAAAGATGTTGTTGTCCAAGCATAAGAAGAATCAGAACGCGAAGGGCAACCGGCTCTTGATTAGCATCAATGTGCTGGGCAGTGCGGGTCCGATCCGCTTCGTCGTCAACGAAGAAGAGCTCGTTGCGGCCGTCATTGACACAGCCTTGAAATCTTACGCTCGCGAAGGCCGCCTTCCCGTTCTCGGCTCTGATCTCAATGATTTCATGCTTTATGTCCCATATGTCGGAACGGATGGTAATGAAGCACGAAAACCTATCTCAAATTTTATTTTTTCTAATTTTGAATTTTGCTTCCTCTTTTTGATTTATTTGAGCATTAATTTCGAAACCCATTGATTGTTTTCTCCTTTTATTGAAAACCCAATTAATGTTTATATAATTATTATTGCAATTGGTGCTTATTTGGATTAGTATTAATAATTTCCGTCACCCCCACCCCCCGATTAAATTCTTTGAAGCGCTGAGTCCATGGGAGGCAATTGGTTCACATGGAGCTCGCAATTTTATGCTGTGCAAGAAGCCACAACCCGGGAAATTGGAGGACAATGGAAAACCAGCAGGGACGATTTCTCGCAAGGGAAGCGGTGGAAGCTGGAAGGCATGGATTAATAAGTCTCTGAACTTGAAGATTTCTTCTCATTGATTAGTTTTCTCTATCAATGGTGTCCATGAATTTGTCCCTTTTTCTTAAAGTTAATTTTTGTTCTTGAATTGCTTAATTCTGGATATTATCTTTGGCGAGTTTATCTCGGCTGCTCTGTTCTGATCTCTCAGTCGACACACAAAATTCGAACTGCTTTTTGAGAAATAAATTTGAGTATTTGAGGACATACTTATTTGTTGTAATTTTTTTTTTCTTTCTTTAATCTTTTTTGTTGACAATTTTCCTTTTTTTTAATTAATTGTTTAGTTTTTCTTCTTTGAATTCCTGCTATGGGCACCAAACTTACAATGAAATTATGAATTAAGCTGCAAAAATATGTTTGAATTTGTGAAATTGTGGTTGGGGATTTTTTATTTTTTTTATTCTATTTTACTTCCAACAATTTGATTTGTTGTCTAGGCTGTGATGTGATGTGATGTGATGTGATGTGGACTATTTGATGGTAATGCGTTTTTTATGTGTAAAATTTGAATTATATATTTAGTAAATAGGTAGACTATTTTTTTTTTTTGTAAATTAAATAGGTAGACTATTGTTCAATTCATCAAGCTGCCAAATTGGAGAGGTTTGGTGAGTCAAACTCTAAGTTAAATGTTTGACTCAAACGAGTTTATGAGTTATTTTTTTTTTTGATAAAAAGTTTATGAGTTAATTGTTTCCCTTTTTTTTCCTAGTTATTTTTGGAAATTTTGGGCTGCTTATTAATGTGTTGGAAACTTTTTTCTTGTTCATATATCTCGGATGATGATTATTTGGGCTAGTAGGCACTGTGATAATTCTTAACCAAAGTGCTAGGAAATTCTAAATTATTTAAGGGCGGCGTACAATTTTATTGCTTTTTGAAACCATGCTTTACTGCTTTTTTGTTAATTTTAAAGTATTCTACATTTGTCAAATCTACAATAGCAACCCATTGGACTTCCTTCTGCTCCTGCATTGGAGATTCTAATATTTCCCAATTCGATTTGAAGGCTTTTGAAGTAGAAAAGTAATTATGACCTGCCTCAATTTTCCACATTGGGAGGTGGGAATATTATTCATACTATTGCAATGTTAGATTTTGATTTGTGAGTTTAATTGAATTTAGAAGGGGATCTAAAGGGGAATCTTTGAAACTCCTCTTCTTCTTCTTCTTTTTCTTTTTTCTTTTTTTGAGTTAAATTTTTTTGGCATCAATGCTTCCATGTTTGAACATGTATCTACTTTACCAAACCTGTAGTTTTTCCTCGAAGTTTATAAACAGTGCTATATATCTGTATATGTATATGTGTGTGTGTGTGTATATATATATATANTAAAAAAAATTTCAATGGTAATATGCACAAATATTATTTATGATTATTAATAAATTATATATTTTATTTAACTATTTTTAATTTTTGAACAAATTGACAATATCAATTCATTTCAACTCGACATTTATTATAGATATTATCATTAAAATGTATTTTTTAAAATAATATTTATATTTATTTATGTAGCATATTAATTTTAACAATTTATATTTTATTATAAAGAATTCAATGGAAATTCAATGGAAAGCACTTGGTTTTTTGATAAAGATAATTGAAAATCATAGTCTGTTATATGATTCTGGCACTAGCCACGCCTTCTTCCCACCACAACGTGAAACTTGGCATTGCTTTTGGGCATATTGCTGGAATATGCGGGTTACCAACCAAAAATTAGATAATTATTCAAATACGTATTTGTCAATACAAGTAATTAAAAATAGAAGTTGTCACATCGTTTAACAAAAACAAAAATAAGAAAATCATACCTAAGACCTTAGTTTAAGTAAAAAAGAAAAAATTAATTCTTTTATTATTATTTTCAATTTAATTTCTTTCTAGATTTATGTTCCTAGATAAAAAAAAAAAAAATTGGTTTATTCTTTTAAATAGCCACAGGTAGGTTTAGAGTGCAACACATGGAAGAATAATAGTGAGTATGGTCCTCCATCAATAGACAACAATTGAGAAATTGACACAAAATAATAACTTTAAAAAAAAAAAAAGTTAGGTATTCTAAATCAAGGATAAGGCCCATTTTAGGATTATGTGGGACTAATAGGGAACTCCAACTTGGTGAAGTTTGTGGTGTTGAGGTTTACCTACTTAGGCCCTATTTAATTACCAGAGATTTTGGTATATTATTTCTTGTTTTTTGAGGTTCGAAAATAACTTCTAAAAGTGTTTAGAATTTAAAACCAAAACCAGTTTGGTGAAGTTTCTTATAAAACTCTTCTAAACA
>QANX01002945.1:256253-270082 GCA_003254975.1 Ochetophila trinervis | reverse complement strand
AAGTGATATAATTCTATGAAAGAATGAATTGTTTCACAAACAGTGAATCTCTTCAAAAAACAACCATGTAAAAAAATAAAATTATTCAATCAAAAGACAAATACATTTTCAATTAAATCTATACAACTATTCAAATGAATAATATTATTTTCATTTGAATATATAAAAATCCAACCAAGATTTCACCTGGAAACAATGGGAATGTTATATATTATCTTGATTGTGGGTGGGCTTCTATGTAGTTGATAAGATGACCTGTGGTTAAAATTTCTGTTTGTGATCTCAAACCTAAAATTCTTCTTCTGCAGCAATTCATTATTGCTACTGAATCCAATTGCGTTTCTCCCTTAAAATTTACTGTTTAACGATGCTTGTTAGAAATTTTCTTTGCAACAGACCCTCCATTGGGTTAAATGAATAAGCATCAAACTAAATTGTGAATTAAGGAAACAAACAGAGGATGCAATATTTAGCTAACATTATAAGTTGTGGAACTATATAATACAATAAGAAATGCTACTCTTAACTTTAAACAGTATCCATATCTTTATAAATTCTTAATTTCTTATCATTGCCTTGGTTAGTCTGTTCTCTTTTTGTTAAAAATGACTATGCTATGCATGGGCACACCACGAAAGGATACTGTATAGGGTTCACCTCACTTGGACTCTTGAGTTTTTCACAAATTACAATTTGATTTTATAAGTTTTGAAAATTAAATCTAGCAACTTTTCTTTTACTGAAAAATAATGATATAATAGAGAAGAAAAATAATAACTTTTTGAAACATTAAAAAATATAGATTATATTTTTAAAACTAAAATGATTAAATTATATTTAAATCAAATATGATGAAAATTTAGGCCACCCAACCCGATCTAAGTCTAAAATGTCAGGTTTGGGCTGGATTGTTTGGGCTGTAGAGAGAATTTGAGCTGGACTAGGTTAATATTTCAAATTTTGAAGCTTAATGTCTAACCTTGTAAGCATCAAGCTGAAATTTGAATTTAAGGTTTAAATCTGAATTTATATTTCAAAATTTAATTTAAAAAAAAAACATATTTTGTAAAAATTAAAAATTAATATTATGATATTTTTATGTACTCAAAATGCATCATAAAATTTAAATTTTAATAATAAATCTAATGTATTAAATATAAATTATAATCAATAATAATGTAACCAAATATATAATTATTTAATCATTTTAAATTGTGATAATTAATTTTTTAAAACCACAGCGACTTGATATGGAGGTTGTTTATGCATTTTATAAAATTAGATATTGATTAATTATGTCAAATAGATTGTTTATATATATAAACACTAATAGATAATTAATTATTAATGTTTTATTAATTTAATGTTGTTTATAATTTAGATCATTGATTATTAAAATTTCATAAAATAAAAAATTATTGAGTATTGATACATATAAAACAAATTAAAATAAATTATATCAAATAAAAAATTAAATTGAGCCAATGAATAATTCAATGAGTTTGACTCAAGCCAAATTTATGCTAAAAATTTAAAATTCGAATCTAGTCTATAACAAAATTAAACATATTCAAACTCCAATCATATTAAACTCTTATTGAATTTTTTGAAAGGCATTTGATCAAATTTTGAACTTTAATAATTTTTTTTTNAATTATCTTACTAATAATTATTTTTCTTATACTATCATTAGGGTAATTAAATATATTATTAAACATAATTAACTCTAATTACCTTGCTAATCCTTAATTAGATTTTAGGATGTTACATAGTCAATTACGTAAAAGAGTTTTATCTTCTTCACCAACTCCTTTGGAAACCTAATCAAGCCTATCTACACCTAAAACTGTGGATCCCTTTCCACTAGCTATCAATCTTCATATTGATTTTCCCCTTCCTAAGCCTATTTCCACCCATTCAATGACCATTCGATCCAACGCAAGTATTTTAAAAAAGAAGGTTTTCACGTGTCAAACAACATCACTTTTAGACACCATAGAACCTACAAATGTCGAAGAGGCCCTCTCACATCAAAGATGGAAATGGGCAATGGAAGAAGAAATTAAAGCTCTTGCACAAAATGGACCTGGACTCTCATTGCACCTTTAACAGAGATGAATGTAGTTGGTAATCATTAGGTTTTCAAACACAAGAAAAATGCAGATGGCTCAACCAATAGATTTAAAGCTCGGTTGGTGGCTAAGGGGTTTCATCAAATCCTAGATATTGATTTCAAGGAAACATTCAGCTCAGTCATCAAGCCTTCCACCATTCAGTTAGTTTTATCTATTGCGGTGACCAATAAATGAATGATTAAACATGTTGATATAAATAATGTTTTTCTTAATGACCAACTTCTTTAACCTGTTTTTATGACCCAACTAGAAGGGTTTATTGATTCCACTTTCCCAACTCATGTTTTCCGATTATACAAGTCTTTTTTTGATTTGAAACAAGCGAAATGGTGTGACAAGTTGAAAACTATACTATACACATGAGGTTTCAAACGGTCTGTAATGGATACATCTCTCTTCATCCTCAAAACTCAAACATATGTTCTTTGGGCCTTGGTGTATGTTGACGATATAATAATTATTGGTTCGAATTCCAAACATATTGATAGTTTCATTAATTGGTTGAACCATCATTTCTCTCTGAAGGATCTCAGCCCCTTCTCATTTTTCTTAGGTATTGAAGCAGAAAGGACAACATCAGGTTTATATCTTTCTCAATCTAAGTACATAAAAGATCTTCTTGTTAAGACTGTTATGCTTGAATGTAAGATGTCACCCACTGCTACAAGTACTTCTGTTCAATTAAGTAAATAAATAGGAAACAAACATTTGAACCCTTTGCTATACAGATGTACAATTGGTGCTCTTCAATACATTCTCTTGATAAGGCTGAAATTGAGCTTCATAGTTAATCGTTTGAGCCAGTTCATGCAAGCCCCTACATATTCTCATTGGACGACATGCAAGCATGCATTACTATATCTTAAAGGAAAGTTGCATGTTGGATTACATTTTCGACCAACTACTCATTAGATTCTTTATTGCTACACAATTGTAGATTGAGCATCCAATGTGGATGATAGATGGTCCACCGGTGGATACTTGTTTACTTTGGGGACAATCTTGTGTCATGGTCGTCTAAGAAACAAAATGTGGTTGCACGATCCAGTACCGAATTCGACTATTGAGCCTTAGCAAATGGGGTAGCTGAAGTAGTTTGGGTTCAAGCACTTCTATGTGAAATGAAAGTTCAGTTGAAAGCCTTGCCTATTAAATGGTGTGATAATCTAGTTGCAGGAAGCCTTGCAGCAAATTCAGTTTTTCATGCTCGGACAAAACATATTGAGGTAGATGTTCATTTCATACATGACAAAATGCTTATTGGGATTCTTGAAATTCGATATGTCCCAAGTGAATATCAAGTGGCTGATGTTTTGACAAAGATGTTATCAACACAATGGTTTTTGCTTCTCAGAGACAAACTGCATGTATGTTGTACCTAATGATGAAAATATCAGTATCGACGAAAATATCAAATGTCAAAAATACGAAAAAATATTTGTGAAAATATCGACAGAATATCGATATCAATAAAAATACGAAAAAATTGATGAAAATTTATAAAATAGAAATATGAAATTTTTTTTATGAAATTTCAGGATATATTTATTTATTAGATACTTTATCAATTTAATTATAAAAATTTAAAAAATATTGAATGGAAATCATAATCATAATTAAGAAATTTATAACACTCGTTGACAGTAACAAAAATGTTATTAATTAAGTAATGAATTATTCATTAATTAGAATAATAATACAAATACATAATTATTTAAATATGAGTTAATACCACATAGAATTTCTTGGTGGTTGAAAAATTTCACTCTTCTCCTTCTTCATTTCTAGTTGTGTATTAAGAGAAATATTGATCAAATGACATATCTCCTTCATAATTTTGCATGTGATTGTCTTTGCTGATAGTCATGATATGGATATGACGTTGATTGACTATGTTCATAACTATTAACCCCTAACGGTTGAGTTTGAAAATATATCCATGAGTTATTATTTGATGACATTCCATAATCATCCATTAAATCAAGGTTATATTCATTTTCAATCCTCATTGATTCACAATTTGTAGAAAAATATTCTTCTTCTTGTTTCAATTTTACTTTCAAATTTCAATTCGCATAATTATACGACATTAGTTAAAATATATCATCAATAAATAATTATAATTTAAAAAATGCTTTAATATTTTATAAAAACATCATATTTTTAAATTTAACAATTTATATTTTCAAAGAAAGGAAATTTTGACCAGATTATAAACCAATTGCTATAAAAATTTCTATGAAAATTTCAAAAATTTCGACTAAAATTATGAAAATTTTATCTTTTTTTTTGGAACATCAAATTAATATTCATATCATAGAAAAAATAAAATTTTAGCGAAATCGAAATTTGCATCCCTGGTTGTACCCCATTCAGTTTGAAGAAGGATGTTAAAGAGATAAATATAAAGAAGTTATGATGAGATATGTGATAGACTTTATATAGGATTTGTATATTCCATATTGTAAACATTATTTGGCCATCACATATTTTGGCCTTTAGCTATCTCTTTAGAGATATGTTTTATGTATTTATACGTGTATTGATTGCTTCTTCAATATATGAGAATATTAGTTTGCTTTTAGCTATTAATCTTTCATCTCTTAAGTTGTAACTCAAATATTACTGGCTCATTTTTATTTTTATTTTTTGCTAAAATTATGTGACTCAGATTTAATATAAGAACTATAGCTATCATATGATATTTTGTTTTTTCATATGTGGTGGGAGATTCAAATGACTGTTTTTTTGGTAATAGAGATTCAAATAACTCGGTTCATTGTTCGAGAAAGCAATGTATATTTTATTTTTTATAAATTTTTTTTGTTATTTCATAGTCTAGACCCACAAAGGTTGTGATTTGGTTAAAGTTTGTAGAAATCAAAAAAATCCAACTTGCACAATCATCTTCTCTTATAAGTGGGACCCATTTAAAATAAATAAAATAAGTGGGGGCAAATAAAATAAAAACGAGGGACGTAAACTATTAGTCATTGTTTGCATTTAATGATGAGAACTGACATGTTTCCTATCCTATGATACAGAGGATGTGTGTTTACCAAAAACAAAAGATACAGAGGATGTGATTTGGTGAAATTTTCGTAGAAAACAAAAAAAAATCCAACTTGGACAATCATCTTCCAACAAGTGGGACCCATTTTTACAAAAAAATAAATATAACAATTAAAATAAATAAATATACTTATTGTTTATATTTAATCATTTATAAATAAAATGAAAAAGTGGGACGTAGACTATTATTCGCGTTTAACGGTGAGAACTGACATTTTTGTTATGCTATAATGCTAAGCTCCCTCAAAATTTTATCAAATTATTTTATATATGTAGTTAATATTGATGTAGAATTCGACTAGTATATAATAATAATAATTAATTTCTCATCAAACTATTAATTTTTTTCTAACTTTTAAATCGTTACAAGACTTACAATTTGTGATTCTATAGGGCATTTTGCACAAATAATGGTTTAGTACATCATTAATTTACATTTGCTATTAATTAAATTTTAACTTTTAAAATAATCTAAAAACTAATAAAATATTATTTAATATTAAAATTATCAGATCAATCAAAATATATATATATATATATATATATATATATATCAGATGATTTTAAATTAGAGACACGACTAAATACAAACAAATATTTCACCAAAATAAATAAAACTAATAATATGTCGTTCAATATCTATTTAAAATCTAGTAGCTACTCTAACATTATTACATACATGGTCTTTCTTGTCTTTAATTATGTCCCAAGACGTGTAAATCTTGAATACTTTGTAATTGTATGCATGAAAACGGGCAACGTCCCTAACATCTCGATTATGACCACCTCTTTTTTTTTTTTTTTTTTTTACTTGCTGCAGNAATTTATATATTATTTATATTTATATATATATAAAGCAAAAGACAAAAAATAATAATAATAAACTAAGAATAATTAGGACTATGCATGCATGTCTCAATTATATTAACGGGTAAGAGCATTATATCACAATCTCATTCCAGCGGTTTTCACCCAAAAAAAAATTTACAGCGGCAAATTGATACAATGGGTCCTTCTCCTTAACTACTCATTTGCCACTTCCTGTCTGTCAAAATAGTTTTTCTTGTTAATTAATTTGATCGGTCACTTAGAAATAAATTTAGAAAAGACCTGTTCAGCGTTATTTTATTTTTTGGTGAATAATTTAAGCCTTCTTTTGCTCATCATTGACTATATAGTTTTATTTTAAAAGCATTAGCATTCGTAAGTTTTTCTTCCAAATATATATATACAACAGTGTTGTAGAAGGCGACTTTGCGTTCCGTATAGAGTTCGAAAATAAAGCTCGGTCAAAATTCAGCTATATAAAACGGTGCGTTTCATCTTAAATCAAAATTCTTTGTTTTCTTCTTATGCGGAATGCTCAATTCCAGGACCACACCAAACATCTTGAAAATCCACACAACTACCAATCAGACCCATTAACCACTCCTTGATGATGGGTTTTGTTGTCCATGTTGTTGTTGTTGTTTGAAACATTTTTCTTTTGTTTTTTCTTCCTCACCTTCTTTCTCTGCCAATCGGCCGAGGTCCAAATCATCGCCGGACCTAAAACTTGCTGTGAGGCACTGAAAATGGTGGATTTGTAGTGAGTGGATTGGATTATGGATGGGATTCTTTGTGGGTTTGGATCTGTTTTTAAAATGGGTTGCAAGAATTGGCTTCTGGGTCTTTTCAATTTGATATGCTCTGCCACTGTTGAAGCCTCTGGCATGATTCCCACATAGAGAAAAAGAAAAAGAAGAGAAAGAGGTACTCTGAAATCAAGGTTGGCTTTTGGCTTTTGGAATGGAAAGAGCAATTTGTTTTGGGGAGAGAGAGAGAGAGAGAAATAGTGAATTAAAGACCCAGCTTAGTAGAGAAGCTAAAGAATAGATTTTGATTTCTCTTTTTTCCATTAGATGGGCATTCCGCATAGGAAGAAAATAAAGAATTTTGATTTCAGATGAAATGCACGATTTTGATTAGCTGAATTTTGACCGTGGAAAGCAATTTTAACCGAGCTTTATTTTCAGACTCTATACGGAACGCGAAGTCGCGTTCTACAGCACTGCTATATATATATATATATATATATATATATATTAGTAAGGTTTAGTGGTGGCACATATCTGCAGGCCGCAAATGAATTTTATCCACCCAAAAAAAATTACTTATCAAAGTAACATTTTTCTGAACAGTATTGCAAACTAAAGGAGCACTAACAGTACCCTTTATTTTAATTTTAATTTTTTGATTTTTGGGCTCTTACTAGAAATTCATAACGACAAAATATCTAATTACGTCTGTGTAAGCTTTATTTCCTAGTGACAAAGTTTGATACGTTTATTATGTATTTTATAGTATTTTACAAACTTGAAAGCTATTTTCTCAA
Organism: Ochetophila trinervis; assembly: GCA_003254975.1. Classification (NCBI taxonomy): domain Eukaryota; kingdom Viridiplantae; phylum Streptophyta; class Magnoliopsida; order Rosales; family Rhamnaceae; genus Ochetophila; species Ochetophila trinervis. The sequence goes on along the minus strand of QANX01002945.1, from coordinate 262,501 downwards.
GTCACAATACTCACAGTGCAATCTTTCAAGTTTCAATATCTTTCATTCATAACGGTCACAAATTTTTTTGTCCATTCATAAGAAAACACATTTCCCAGCTAACCCTTATAAGAAGTATATACATAGTTAGGCTACTATCATATATATTTGATATTTGTTATGTTCATATATGAAAATCAATAACTAAAATTAAATATCGTATATAAATGAATAATTGGATAAATACGTCATCAAGTATTTTTAAAATCTGAGTCACTTATTTTTTTATATATGATTTAATCATAATTATTAATTTTTATATATAACAAATGCCAGATATACTTCATAATAGCCTGACTAATATATATATATATATACTGCATTATAATCTCATAATTGAATATTTCTATATTAATATATATGCAATGGGACAATCAAACTGTATTCAAACTTTAATTTCTAATATCGAAACACTAGCACTTACCACAAACAACCACGCTTAAGCTAATAACCACAAACTTCAATTTCAAATATCAAAACTCAATTAACAAGCATCTTCATTTTTTTATAAGGAAGAATGTAAATTTATCCACGCTTACTCTAATTATACTAGTAGACCAATCAAATCAACCATGAATCAAGGCAAATTTGTTGATCAAAGCCAAAGCGTTGCTGGTCAACTGTGAAACATTCACAATCCGACCCTTCACAGTAATCTTCAAATTACCATTCATTCTTTTACCTTCAAATCCATCAGTGCATGTATCCTCATCCGTTAAAGCAGCACTGACCCAAGTTTGTATATTGCTAACAATGAGATTAAAGTTAGAGCCCTTAAGTTTCCTCATCTCGGTGATGGAGTTCCTAAGCTCATCGACCGACTCGCTTAACTCTTCGATGCAGTCCTTCATGGCAGCAACCTCTCTTGGATTGATTCCGTGGCTCAGCGAGAGAGCCACCATCGTGTGGGAGGTTGATTTAGCGGACGAAAGAGTCACGTTCAGAGCAGCGCCGGCGAGAAGTTGAGGGCTTGTTTGGATTGTGCTTGCGTGTGGCGAGAGTGACGTAAAGCAAAGTTTTGGATAGGTTGTTGCAGTGCAAGATGTTCTAATGAACTCGGTGTTGGTTTTCGGTCTGAATGCTGAGGTTGAGTAAATGCAGAGACTAATGGAAATTTCTAAGAGAAGAAATGTGGAAAAAAGTTTACAAGTAGTAGTGGATGCCATGTCTCTCTATGCATATCTCTCTCAAATTAGAAGCTATAAGCTTTAGTGGATGATGAAAATTGGTAATGTAAGGGTGCCAATTTATAGAGAAATGGAATTACAAACAAAAAGAAGATATGAATTATGAAGGTATACCTGCATGTTGTATAATTTCAGTCGGTCCAAAAAACAAGTGGGAAAATAGATAGTCCCTACAGAAAAAGGGAGAAATCCAAAAAAAAAAAAAAATCTTAGGGGTAGGATAGGAGAGAGGCAGTTCAAGATATTTAGATACGTTCTTATCCTCATTAAAATATGTACATATATATTTTTTTTTTCGCTAAAAATATGTACATATATATATATATATATATATACACACATATATATATATATATATATATATATATGAGTTATATTAGAAGTACCATTTATTCTACCAATAAATTTATCAATAATAGATCTATCATTATTTTATTAATTAATATATTATTATATTTTAGATATAGATAAGACAATTTTAAAAAATATATATAATTAAATATAAACTAATTAAATAATAATAGTAGACTAGGTAATACTTTTAATATTATTATGTATATTTATATGTGTGTGTGTGCATATATATATATATATATATATATAATATGTATCTTTTGAATTAGGGACAACGTGTTTTGAATTTGCTATAATGTTACTAATATCTTAATATCTGCTTATAATTGAATTTTAGTAAAATATTATTCAACTTTAAGCCATTTATAGATCGCGTCCAATTATAAACACTACAAATAGTGTTTTCCTACTGAATATCTATGGTACTATCCATGGATGTCAGCTTGCAACTTTGGTCAATTCGGGTCTATCAAAAATCTTATAAAATTCAACTTGGTTTCTTTCTTTTTAAGATAAGAATCTAGATCTTCTATCTTTTTTTTTTCCGTATTTTTCCATGTTCACACGTACAGATGATATGATGTCATCTTATTTACAAATTTTTATCAAATAAATAAATAAAAGTAAAAAATAATCACATTCTTTTTTAAAATAACGTGATACCCTGTGACTTAATCGAACAATATAATTAATGGGGTCAAAAAAAGGGGACAGAAGATCTCCATCCCACTACAAGAAATTTGGGCTACAGCCACAACGGCCTTTCGTGACTGAAGGCCGTTTTTTCGTCACTAAACCCATTTAGTTACGCAAAACACGTCGTAACAGCTCCGTGACAGTAGGTGCGTCACTGAAAGTCCCTAGCCACGAAAAAAGTGTCGTTTCGTGACTAAAGGCCAAATCCCAAATTTTGGTCACTTTCGTGACTGAATGTGCCACATTCAGTCACGACAGTATATTGTAACTGAAGTTCAAAATATTCGTTACTGAAACTACTGATTTCGTGGCTGAATCATATGAATCAGTTACGAATAATGTCGTGACTATTTCATTAATAGTCACAACATATTGTTCGTGACTATTTTCAAATGTTTTAGGCACGATAGTTTGGCCCGTAACTAAATTGCGCTCGAAACAGCCACGAAAACATTCGTGCCTAATTGTACACTATATTAGCCACGATAAAACATTTTCGTTACTGCATGTGTACTTTTTGTCACGATGTGGTTTCTTTTAATATTAAAAGGTATTCATTAGCCACTAAAAACTTCGTTGCAAATTCTAACTTTCAGGTGCCACGAAAGAAATTTTCATAACAGATTGAAATTTTTTTAGTCACGACACGATGTACATAACTAGAACCGGTTAAATTAGCCACGAACTATTACATGTTTCGTGGCTATTACATTTAGCCACGACGTTTATACATAACTGTTGCAAATGGCTGTGTTACAAGTCGAATATTAATTAGTCACTCACATATAGCCAGTTTTTAGAGTAATTAAAGTGCTGAAATCAAACATATATTAGTTCCATATATATCACATCCACAACCAGCCAGCCACAGTATTATACCATCCACAAAATATCAAAACAAATACCAAACGAAAGCAGGTCACAAAGAAAATATAAAAACAATTGTCTTATATATTTAACCATCCCAAAATATTATACTATCCACCAAATATCAAAAGACTAAAGTTTCAGCATTGCTAATTCAGTTTCTCAAAGCTATTCACATCATGTGCAAGTTAAGATGTTAGCACCTAACATCTTCAAAATATTATACTATCCACTGTTTTATCAAAAGACTAACCCTTCAGCATTGCTAATTCAGTTTCTCAAAGCTATTCACATCATGTGCAAGTTAAGATGTTATTAACATCTTCAAAAAAAATATATTAACTTAATTAGTAACCTTCCAGCTAATATTTACTTCCATCTCAAAAGTAAGGCATCAATGCTTGCATACCACATTCATTCGGAGTCCAAACTATGAGAACCTGCACATCAGTCAAGCAGAAACATCCAACACATTTTCAGCCACATATATACGTTATGTAAGGCTCATTAACACAATTTCATAAACTTCTACTTGATTATTCACAAGTACCTTCATCACTTGGAGTTGTCTCATTGGGCATATTACGCTCAAAGGAGTCCATTCGCAGCTGCATTTCCCTTATGTAAGTCATGTAATTGGTATGGCGATCCTCGTACACTTTCAGCCTTTGTTTAAGTTCCTCGTTTTGCATCTCAACGCTGGCAGCTTTTTCCACTGCTGCCTCTTCTCTCTTTCGTGCCTCTTCAGCTTCTTTTAAAGCGTTTTGAACCCTCGACGTTTTAGATCTTCGGAGCTTCGCACCTTCACCTAATCCACATATGTAGCCAGATGTGCACGGCAAAACCATTTCAAATAGGTCATCCTCCCCCACTTGATTGTCGGGTTCCTCCTGTGTCTCATCCTCCAACTCAAGTACCTTATCCTGAAAAAATAGATACATAAACTTCGGGATGTGTTCCTCGATAAATATTAAAGCTGAAAAACAATTATAAGGCATCCTTTGTTACAAAAAAAATGCTATTATGAAACATCCATCGAAATGTAGACTTACATAAACTTCTTTCGATGCGTCATCTATCCACTTGTTCTTTTTCTTGCTGAAATGTGTCTCTTCCCAAAGCCGTTTTCTCCCAAGCAACTGTCCAGTTGCTTCATCTCCCTACAATGTAAAGTATTTATTGGTATTGAACAAATATTGTCTGCTTTTACTTTCAACACACAGGAATCACATTTAGCAGCCTAATCTTATTCACTAATGGATAAAATATCTTACCAAATCATATCGAATCCGAGCGAATGACTTCGTTCCTCCACAGTGATTAATCTTTCTTGCTGCACGATTTCTCTTATTGATTGCGCTCCTTGTCTACGTTTTTGTAATTATAACACAAAGCAAATGAGAATACTTTCAGATTTACATGCCAAATCCGGTTCTCTTGTGTTTCACACATGTATAGTATTCTAACTACTGAAAAAATATGATACTACATGGTCATTGGGTCCATCTGCCACTTTATATCCCCAATGTTCTTGTTAAAACAAATTAACTTGACCAACATTGGAAATCAGTCCTACATATGGCATCCAATTCTATTAAAGGTAAACAAAAATAAACCCCTGCACAAAACATTAATTTTATCTTCTAAGCTTAGTACATATTACAAACCTCTGCATTATACAACCATTATCAACCAACACTTTTGGACAGCTTACAAATGTCAACAGACTACACAATGCAAGCCAATAACACATTATTTTCAATTTCTGTTAGCAAATAACATATTTGTGATTAAAAGAAAGTAATCATCTTCATTCCCTATCTTTCTATTTAGGGAATACATAATTTAAAACCATCAATATTGATCCTCAAAGAATATCCAAGTATGAATATGTTTCTACAGCCAATTCAGCAATTAAAAATCAAACACTATGGAAGTTTATAAATTACCTGAAACTTTTCAGAAGTAAATCGTGTCACTATTGCAGCCCAATCATCTGCTTTTACCTTCGGTGGAGGGTTGACCAACGCTTCCTCCTTGTTCGGAAATTTTTTATAGTGGTCGTATAGACGATGGCGGTAGGATCTGAATAGACGCTGCATCTCCGCAATTATTGCTTCGTTTATATGATCACCATTTTCAAAATTGAACGTCCGCTGTATAAAAAAAATTTGCACATACCAATTGAGTCAACATGTAAACTTACTTTCAGCTATCAACTGGTGCATATTACAACATATATTGACTGATTTATAAACTATAAGTGGCTGAATTTAGGTCATTGCCAATACAAACTTACTTTTAGATGCCCGATCATAGGTTCAACACAGGTCTTGTAATCGATGTCCTTCCACCTATCAACATGTTTCGGTGGAATGTTTCTAACCAAAATCCCTATTTCAGTGCTCAGAATGAAGGGGGGAATATTCTTTCAAGTTTGCATATGATATTTGCAATGTCGGAATTGAGGTGGTCTAAAATGTCCATTTTGAGAGTTTTAGAAGTTAACTCCCTAAAGAATAGACAAAGCTCAATCAATGCCTTACGCACATCCTTACGTAAATAGCCACGTAAACCTATAGGAAGCAGCCGCTGTAAAACTACATGGCAGTCATGGCTTTTTAAACCTACAATCCGACACTCATCGGTTTTCACACATCTAGAGATGTTGGAACCAAATGCGTCGGGCAATTTAACAGAGCTGAGAAATTCACAGAAACTCTTTTTTTCTTCATTGTTAAAAATGTAGCATGCATGGGGTAAATATATATTGCCATTTGCATGCACCGGATGCAAGTCAGACCTAATCCCCATTGCTTGCAAATCAAGGCGAGCATTGTAGGTGTCTTTTGTCTTGCCTTCGGTATTCATTAGTGTCCCCAATATACTGTCAAACACATTCTTCTCGATGTGCATAACATCTAGGTTATGGCGCAATTTGAGACTACTCCAATAGGGCAACTCGAAGAAAATACTTTTTTTGGTCCAATTCAAAATATTTCCAGCATGCTTTCTTTTATTTGTTCCACGGGATGGCATCCCAAAAATGGGTTGCGTGACATGACTTAGTTGTTCCAACACTTCTTCACCATTCAACAACTTTGG
>QANX01002945.1:242365-255654 GCA_003254975.1 Ochetophila trinervis | reverse complement strand
TGCCTGACTTCCTAGTATGTAAGGCTCATCTTTGTAGCACGTTTTGGTTACATTCACACTAGTGAAGTTGAACTCGTCAACTTGAATTTCGGTTCTTTTGTTGGTAATGTCGAACCATTCACATTTGAACATGAATATGTTGTTGTTTCCAATATATGATAACTCTATTATGTCTTTTAAAACACCATAGAAGTTAATCACTTCGTTATTATGTTCGGCCTTCACAACAATCCCACTGCATTGAGCTTTTCTCCCCAACTCTCGCTCTTGGGTATGGAACCTATGTCCATTTATGATGCAACCGCGATATCGACTGACTCGCCTATCGGGGCCGCTTGCCAATTTTACCAAATCTGGTGGAACATCAACTGAGCCATTACCTTCCAATTCAATTACCTGCATATATTAACTTGTAGTGTTCAATTACTAATATCAATAAACCAGCTGAAATTTCACAGAAGTAGGTATCCTTACACGCTGTAGGAACCATTTAGGAAACTCAATTTGCTGTCTAGTGTACAAGTCGCTGACATTCAGTCTTTTAAGATGTTCAATGTGGTCACTTGACACGTAGAAGGGGACAAAAAACAGTAACGTAGTTAGGAAAATAATGTATTAACTTAGAAGAATTAGTTTAGTAAAATATCTTACTAAAATTCAATACTCACTTAAGATATGGAGCAACTTCAGCGCAATTATTCAGCACATACCATTGCAATTTTGCCCACTCGATGAAGTCAAGTTCGACATAATTGCGTGCTCCTAACTTCCGAGCACTATGTGAGAAAACCGATAAGCCTTTTTTCGGTTGCCCATCTCCACCGTCAAAATTCCTTGTTATCCTATTAAATCTTGTTACAACATCATCCATGTAAGTTGAACAAAATGTTAGACATTCCTTATCAATGTACCCCTCGGCAATTGATCCTTCCGGGCATGCTTTGTTACGTATATATCCTTTTAGAGTGTGCATGTATCTAGGGAATTAAAGTTGACTAAAAAGTTAGATGAGGCATATAGATTGTAAGTACAATGCTTATACAATTGAGGAAGCAAACAAAAAAGTCATACCTTTCAAAAGGGTACATCCATCGGAATTGACATGGTCCACCGATCATTGCCTCACGTGCAAGATGAATTGGGAGATGGAACATTACATCGAAGAATGAAGGGGGGAATATTCTTTCAAGTTTGCATATGATATTTGCAATGTCGGAATTGAGGTGGTCTAAAATGTCCATTTTAAGAGTTTTAGAAGTTAACTCCCTAAAGAATAGACAAAGCTCAATAAATGATTTGAACACTTTTCCGAGGCCTAATGATGATTTAAGAATGTTGTCCAACCAAGGGATGAAAGTTATAATGATGCTCGAGAGTTGCGGAGACGAAACGGCGTACTTTTAAAAATAAACAACGTAGAATGGCAATTTCGTAATTTTAGCTATTTTTGGATGGTAATGGCAGTTTCGTAATTTAGCTATTTTCGGATTATAATGGCAGTTTTGTAATTTTTGCTATTTTCGTTTTTAGGGTTAGTTTTCAACCTTAGGATTTCTTTCTTAATATTTAATGGTTTAAATTGATTCTTGATCTAACCCTAGTCCTTATATAAAGGGGGATCAATTCTTTTGTAAGACAGATTTGAGTTTTTAATCACTTGAGAGAATTAATTTTCTTATTGCTCCCAGGAGTGTTCTTGCAAGGTGAGGAATCAATTTCTTCTTCTTGTTGCATTAGGAGTTGAATTATCTTATCAAAATAGAAATACTTTGTGGCGATTATTCTTCTCTTTCCCTAGCCTTCTAATCCACGTTTTTAGATACAAGTTATCTAAGGGTTTGGTAGGGCGGGTTCTTGTTTCCAATTACTGTTCAATATTTCTTGTGTGTTTGGGGTTTCGGATTCTTTAATCTTGGGGTTCCGCATCAATCATCCATTCCACTAGGATTCGCATCAGGAAGTTTCCCTCGGCGGCTGTTTGAGGTCCCACGCATATTCGACGTTTTTGTTTCTTGCTGCATGATTAGACAGTCAGTATATATGCAAGTTCAGACAGGCAGATCATAGCATGATATAAAAAATCCATCATTATGTAATACTAAAACAATCCATTACATAGCATTGGAAATATCATGTTACAACTATAGGAAATTATTTTCCACAACCACAATTAATACGATACTACATGGTTTCCAAACATATCATATCATCATATAAAAATACGAAACAATGTTTAATACTAAAAAAATCCATTACGTAGCATTGGAATTATCATGTTTAGTACTATAGGAGCCTATGTTCCACAACCACAATTAATAGCCCTAACATGAACTATATGACACCGTCACTATCAATTACCAAATCNATCATATAAAAATACGAAACAATGTTTAATACTAAAAAAATCCATTACGTAGCATTGGAATTATCATGTTTAGTACTATAGGAGCCTATGTTCCACAACCACAATTAATAGCCCTAACATGAACTATATGACACCGTCACTATCAGCATCTTCTGAGACTAAAGCTGCATCGTCATCTTCATTTGAAGCAGCAGCATCATCTTCGACTTGTCCACCAATCGATAATGGCTCAAAATCAGTCCCAAGGAAGTCTTCATTGGCATCAACCTCATCAACATCTACATAACTGATTTGTTCTTCTTGTTGATATGCATCAGGTGTGCTGTTTTTTTCCAAATTGACTAAGTCATAGACATTCCTCAGTTGTAACTTTTCGGCAACTCTCAAATTCTTACCTAACTTTGTATCATTTACAAAGAACACCTCTTCTGCCTGACTTCCTAGTATGTAAGGCTCATCTTTGTAGCACGTTTTGGTTACATTCACACTAGTGAAGTTGAACTCGTCAACTTGAATTCCGGTTCTTTGGATGGTAATGTCGAACAATTCACATTTGAACATGAATATGTTGTTGTTTCCAATATATGATAACTCTATGATGTCTTTTAAAACACCATAGAAGTTAATCACTTCGTTATTATGTTCGGCCTTAACAACAATCCCATTGCATTGAGATTTTCTACCCAACTCTCGCTCTTGGGTATGGAACCTATGTCCATTTATGATGCAACCAAGATATTGACTGACTCGCCTATTGGGGCCACTTGCCAATTTTACCAAATCTGGTGGAACATCAATTGAGCCATTACCTTCCAATTCAATTACCTGTATATATTAACTTGTAGTGTTCAATTACTAATATCAATGAACCAGCTGAAATTTCACAGAAGTAGGTATCCTTACACGCTGTAGGAACGATTTAGGAAACTCAATTTGCTGTCTAGTGTACAAGTCGCTGACATTTCATCTTTTAAGATGTTCAATGTGGTCACTTGACACGTAGAAGGGGACAAAAAACAGTAATGTAGTTAGGAAAATAATGTATTAACTTAGAAGAATTAGTTTAGTACTTTAAATTACTAAAATTCAATACTCATTTAAGATATGGAGCAACTTCAGCATAATTATTCAGCACATACCATTGCAATTTTGCCCACTCGGTGAAGTCAAGTTCGACATAATTGCGTGCTCCTAATTTCCGAGCACTATGTGAGAAAATTGATAATCATTCTTTCGATTGCCCATCTCCACCGTCAAAATTCCTTGCTATCTAATTAAATCTTTTTTCAACATCATCCATGTAAGTTGAACAAAATGTTAGACATTCCTTATCAATGTACCCCTCGGCAATTGATCCTTCTGGGCATGCTTTGTTACGTATATATCCTTTTAAAGTGTGCATGTATCTAGGGAATTAAAGTTGACTAACAAGTTAGATGAGGCATATAGATTGTAAGTATGATGCTTATACAATTGAGGAATCAAACAAAAAAGCCATACGTTTCAAAAGGGTACATCCATCGGAATTGACATGGTCCACCGATCATTGCCTCACGTGCAAGATGAATTGGGAGATGGACCCTTACGTCGAAGAATGAAGGGGGGAATATTCTTTCAAGTTTGCATATGATATTTACAATGTCGGAATTTAGGTGGTCTAAAATGTCCTTTTTGAGAGTTTTAGAAGTTAACTCGTTAAAGAATTGACAAAGCTCAATCAATGCCTTACGCACATCCTTACGTAAATAGCCACGCAAACCTATAGGAAGCAGCCGCTGTAAAACTACATGGCAGCCATGGCTTTTGAAACCTACAATTTGACACTCATCGGTTTTCACACATCTAGAGATGTTGGAACCAAATGCGTCGGGCAATTTAACTGAGCTGAGAAATTCACAGAAACTCTTTTTTTCTTCATTATTAAAAATGTAGCATGCATGGGGTAAATATATATTGCCATTTGCATGCACCGGATGCAAGTCAGACCTAATCCCCATTGCTTGCAAATCAAGGCGAGCATTGTATGTGTCTTTTGTCTTGCCTTCGGTATTCATTAGTGTCCCCAATATACTATCAAATACATTCTTCTCGATGTGCATAACATCTAGGTTATGGTGCAATTTGAGACTACTCCAATAGGGCAACTCGAAGAAAATACTTATTTTGGTCCAATTCAAAATATTTCCAGCATGCTTTCTTTTATTTGTTCCATGAGATGGCATCCCAAAAATGGGTTGCGTGACATGACTTAGTTGTTCCAACACTTATTCACCATTCAACAACTTTGGCGGCGGTCTGAATTCCCTACCATTGATCCACTTGCCGAGACGCCATTTATGATCAATCAGAAGGAAGCGACGATGTCCCATATAACATATTTTACTACTATGTTTTAATGAAATGTACGATGCATCTTCCCCCCAAATCGGGCAAGCTAATTTCCCTTTTGTGGACCAAGCAGATAGGTTAGCATATGCTAGAAAGTCGTTAATAATCCATAATACAGCCGCACGCAAACGGAATGTTTGCTGTGACGATGCATCGTAGGTTGGGACCCCTACTTCCCATAACTCTTTCAATTCTGAAATAAGTGGCTGCAAGAACACATCGATGTTATTACTAGGAGCCTTAGGACCCGGAATTAATAGGGACAACATTAGAAATGGTTCTTTCATGCATTTCCATGGTGGCAAATTATAGGCAACTAGAATGACGGGCCACATGCTATAGGAAACACGATTATTATCGAAAGGATTAAAACCATCACTTGATAGACCAAGCCTCACATTTCGTGGGTCACTAGCAAATAAAGGATGTTGGTGATCAAATTGCTTCCAAGCTTGGGAGTCGGCCGGATGCCTCAAGAGTGCCAACGCCTATCAGCCACTCTTTTGGTTGATATGAACAATCATTGCAGCCAGGGTTTCACAGGGAAATAACGTAACACCTTGTGGGGGATAGACCGATTTGATATGCCATTTGGAGGCTTAAACCTAGACGCACAACATGTTGGACATACTTCAGCTGACTTATGTTCATTCCAAAACAACACACAGTCATTCTTACGCACATGTATCTTAACATAGTTCAATCCCAAATTTCGTATTGTCTTTTTGGCATCGCTATATGAAGTAGGGACATGTGCATCAGATGGAAGAATGTCTTTAAGAAATTCAAGTAACATGTCAAAAGACTTATTTGTCCAATTATTTATAAGTTTTAGATGCAATAGTTTAATTATGAAAGATAAGGTCGATACCTTCAGACATCCTTGATACAATGGTTGATTAGCTTTCTTAAACAACTTGGCAAATGTATTTGATTGACATCTATAATCCATATGTGAAGACCCACTATTGGTTTCACCAACCCAGTCATTAAAATACGAAGCGTTGTTTAGTTCATTTAGCATTTCCATTGCGCTGTCATGATGGCCTAAGTTCTCACCTTCCATAGCATGCAAATAGGCATCATCATCATCAAACCCATCCTCATCATCACTATGGATGCCTTTCTCTCCATGAAATATCCAAGGATCATATGTCTTTACATACCCATTAACAAAAAGATGATCCACAACTTCATCTAGGCTGCATTCAATCCAATTATTGCACTTATAACAATGACAGCGAATGATGCTTTCAGATTTTGAATGACTAAGAGCAAAAGAAATGAAGTCTTTAACTCCTTGTACATAAGATGGAAGAGACCTAGTTTGAAGTTGCATCCAACTTTTATCCATCTAAATGTCTAAAAATGAACCTATGTTCTACCACACCAACGCAAAAACAAATAAATGACCAAAATAAACTATATTACAAAACTATGTCAAGAAATCAGCACAAACAATGCATGGCATACCTGTGAGGATGCACAAACATAGCTGAAAACTTTTCCACTTCAACGGTACAATCTTAAACCTTGTAAATGCACACTGTCTTTTGTAAAAAAAAGAAAATGTAGTCCAAAAATCAGTTACAAATGTTGCACCCAGCCACAGTAATATGGAACATAACATTAAATGCTATTATATTATTAGTTAGTGATTAAGTTAGTTAAACCTTACTCTCTATAGGACAACCACACAATTATAACCAAAAAAAATTATGCCAGCCATACAAGTATACAAGTATAATGGGAAAAAATTAAAAAGAGAGTTCACTATTTTATTAATAACTCAATAGATAGCAAACAGTGAACTCTTTTTTATTTAAATTTGATGCGCATCACCCTAAACCAAAACAGAAAATTATTGAAAAGATAATACACTGTTTTAATAATAAGTCAATAGATATCAACAAACTAATACGAATGCATAATTCAAAATATAAGTATAAATCTCAAATGTCATATGGACAAAACCAGTCAAAAGAAACAGCACAATCACAAGCACAATCAAGTTAAAGGAGAGTCCTGTGAATGTTTAACAGACATGCATGAACTAGCCAGATATTGAAACACTTAAGCATGAAAATTGTTTTACTCCTAAATATGTTGTCATGGGCATTCGATGTCATTGCAGGTTTTGGAGAGGGATTTTGCTATATTTGGATTCATTGTTGCCTTGGGCAGAAGTACACAATCCTTCCTATCTGCTAATGGTCTTGATGTTATGGATGATCCACTTGAAGGCTTTGTAAGGTAAAGATAGTCTAGTTTCCTCTTCACTTCGAATCACTTTTCAAAGTTTTGATTATCATTAATAATATAAATTTCTCTACAGGTTTAGTAAGTATAGGAATTGGCTAGAGAGCCCTTCTAATGGGAAGGCAGCAAAGTTCTTGTCTAAACAGTAATTGAACTTATTGTTCATAGTGTTTGAACTATAAAAAGCATCAATTGAGTATAATGTTTTAACAAAATATTTGTGTTTTAACAAGAAGTTAATGGAGTACATTGAAGCACAGGGGATATCAAAGTAAGCTAAGAAACTGATGGGTTCTCTCTCTCCCCCCAACTCACTTGTATGCTAACTCATATAAAAGCATTTCAAGTTTAGGCATGCATTTTAAGGGTCAAATTTTGATCTTTCTTTGTTGTCTATCCTGTTGCCTTTTAAGTTTAGGCATGCATTATAAGGGTCAATTTTAAGGGTCACAAACCAATACCAATCTCATCAAACAGGGGATATCACATTAACCATATAACAAATTGCAACCTCGTCAACTTACATTCCTCATCTTGTTAATGTATTTCAGTACATATGGATATATAAATGATGCAAAATTACAATGATCAACAGCCAAATTAGTCATCTTAATACCAGTAAAACTGTTGGTTTCAAACAAAATCATCCACACAAAATACACACACAAATTTTGCATTAAAGACATACAAACTTAAATATTACAAAAACCATTCCCAACAATGGAACCCTAAATTGAAGGGAGAACAAATATGAACAGCCCAACCTCATTAGTGTCGCATTCATGATGCATTGTAGAAAAGAAAGATAAAATTCGGTGGAAAAAAATTAGAAACAAGAAAACAGACATGAACAACAAACCTATGCATTCAACGCAGAAAGCACTGAAGTCCACCTCGAATGCTTTTGGGCAAAGCGGCAGCGAGTTCGAAGGCAGATGGGAAACCAGGTTCTTGGCCTTCGTAAGGGAGTTTGGGTTCGGTTGGTCAGGGCAGTAGCTGGGTGAGAAATTTGGGCTGCCAAACAAAAGCTTGAATGATGAAGGCCATAACGCACTGGTTTATGGAAGGGCGCGAACATAACCCAGTCCGAAACGGTGTCGTTTTGGGATGTTTACATTTACTTTTATTTAATTTTCAATTAAAAAATTAAAAAATAATTTTCTATTACGAAATTATTTTTGTGACTGTTTATATTATGAAGTTGACCAGTCAAACGCATACTATTAGTCATAAACACAAAAATTTTGTAACTGTAGATGCTTAAATTTTTGGAGGGAAAATTTCCCTCCAAAAAATTTAACCATTAGTCAAGAAAAAATGTTACGATTTCGGATTTTGTAACTGAAAATATACAATTTTTACAACAGTAACAAAAATTTTTTTTCGAAATTGAAAGGGTATCTTCAGTTACAAAAATTATTTTGTAGCTAGAATTTTCGTGGCTGTAGCCCAAATTTTTTATAGTGTTTATTCAAATGCATGACATTCAATTTATTATTTGATTTTCACACACACACATGAAAGTGATAATTATGTTGAATATAAGATAAGGTGTTGAGATGCATGATCACTTGGAAATTACTTTTGAATTAATATGATTATGCAATCTTTGAAGCAACCTCATCAAGGTATTTGTTTTTATAGGAGTATGCTTTTATTTCTTTCTTTGCTAGGGACTAGCAAAGTTAAAATTTGTGGGTATTTGATATGCATAAAATGTTAATGTTTTTATGCCACTTTTTATATCAAATTTAAGCTAGTTTATGATTAATTGTGAATGAAAAATACTTAAATACTGTATTTTTTAATTTTTCAGTAAAAGAAAGACAAAGGCTGGAATTACCATATTTTTGCGCAACCTTTCCTAAAAAAATCATATCTGGAGCCACACTTTGAGGTTTTGTACGATTCTAATAGCTAATTACTCATGATTAAATAGGCTTTAACGCCAAAAAGTTTCATTGCAAATGGTTTGGCCAATTAGTGCCAGTTTGATTTACAAATTCAACAAATTCATTAGTTGCAGCAGATTTACACTATATTGGAAAAATGAGGATTTGAGTGTCTTTCTGATGTCCAAATTGTGCGATCAATATATTCCTGGAAAGCTAAGACAGAGCCTTAACATTTACAACAAAAATCAATGGATTTGGAGTCCATTTGGTCACCCAAAGTGTACTTGAAATCTGCCAAAAAAAAAAGAAAATTTTATGCTTACAAGGACTTCCATTGTGATTGGATTGTCATGTCACCACATATTAGCCATGTATTTGCCACATCACATGACACATGGAATGTCAGATTATTCTAATTATTTTATTTGGAATAATATTTGAGATAAAAGGAAATGATATTAGAGATTGATTATGATTCCTAAGAAGATAAGGAAAGTGTCTCTATCCCTAGTGTGAACATAAGTTTGGGTTGGTAAATTGACTTATGGCCAAGAATCAAATATATATGTAAGAAAAAGCATAGAAAAAGAGAGAAAAAAAACCATGCAACAACATTACAAAATAATATTTGAAACCAAAAAAATGTTTCATTATTTTTGTGACGTTTAAAGGGAGAAAAGAAGAAAAGATTCTTAAAGGAAAAAAGAAACTAATGTTATATTTGTATGTTAAATTTGACGCTAAGGATCACCTGACAACATTCATATATCATGTGTTAGATGAGTTTTTGATGATTATAGGTCTTTACAAAGTTTAATGACATTTCAATTATCTGGATAATGGTAATGATGATGATGGCCATTTTAAATTATTTTCAAACTATTGATTTATGGAGTTTTGATTATTTGCTCGGGTGTTGATCCAATAATCCCCCGTTTCTAATATTAATTTTTTTTGAAAGATTAATAAATTGTTTTAATTGTTATTTCAACCCAATCTTTGCTTTTGAGATACAAAATGTTTTGTGGATGTTAATTGGATTTTGTGAAATTGGATTTAAAGTAGCGAAATTTTCAAAAGACAGCAAATGAAGTTTTGGGATAAATTAATTTAAAAAGGTGTATATTTATTTTCGTACATATTAGGCCTATAACTAAATTTCATATTTTATTTTTAACTTTGTTTCCCTAGGTTGTAGCTAAAAGTTTGTAGAGCTAGCACTGGCATCGACTACACCGACAACACTCATTTGAGATGTGTGGATCTTGACTTTTGGCATCTTGTTTTACTTTTCTATATTTGTATTCTTCCTTTATTGCCTATATTCTACATTCTAGGCTACACTGAACCTTTTTCACGTATGTGTTTATTTGACTTATGCTTTGTAATATATTTATTTATATTTTATGTATTTGTTATTTCTATGTGAGTTGACCAAACATTTAAGAGGCGAGTTCTACTGCATGTTTTGATGGGTTTCCTATTCAATTTTTACCCAAGCAGAACCACTCCGAGGTGTCTAAGATGGATTCTCGATGCAGGTTCTATCAATTGGCTTGTGGTAACCCAAAAAAATTGATGACAGTACCCGCCTTAAAAATTCTTTCAAGATTCTCCAGAGAGGCCACAGTTAAAATATATTCCACGGGAATCCATCCATGATGTCCAGAAGAATCCTCCTACAATAAATATGAAACATGCACCGTTGAGTGTAAATGAATGTATACAAGCTTCAGACTTAACAAAAACAAAGGAGGGTAGACAGAGTTAACTAATGAAGAAATTAATACAAAAAATTTTTTTGACCAGTAAGTATAAGAAACTCTTCTTATATAACAGAAGGTGGATCATATGTCATTTTAGCTAACGGAACTGTGTTTAAGAAAGGAAATAAAAGTGAGATAGAAAATATTTTAGTAAGTGCTCAGTTTATAAAAATTGATATATATATGTATATTCACTACTACAGAAAATAGCTATTGACGATGGCCATACTTTCATACAGACGTCGGTTGAAAAAGAGAGCCGTCGTTGATAAAATAAGACGACGGTTAAAAAACATCAACGAGGGTTTTAACTGTAACCGTTGTCTAAAGTTAATCAAAGACGACGGTTACTTCAACAACCGTCGTTGATAAAAGACAAAAATACATGTGGCATATGTCGTCTATAATTTGTGTATATTTTCAACGACGGTTTTTGTTTTGAACCGTCGTCCTTTTGTGTATATTTGTCTACGTGGCGTTCTTACGTTTAGTCTCTGAAACCTTCAAAATATAGCCCTTGAAAAAGTAGCTGTTGCAAAAAATATAGCCGTTGTAATTTTTTTTTGCTTATATATTTTCATGTTCTAAATCAAATTTATTAAATTCATTTCCCTCATAATTCTTGTTCAAATTCTTTTAGTGGTGATCAAAAATATTCAAATAGCATTTATTTAAGATTTAAGTCATCAATTTATTGAAGCTTGAAGTTGATTTGTGTAAAAGAACTCACTATCAAGGTAAGTAATTTTATGCAATTAACTACATTAAAAATTTATGTTATTGCATTATCATTTAAATTAAATTAGTTATATAATTTTATTTTCATGAATAATTTTTTTTTATAATTATTAGGTTATAAACATTTAAATTTTGCAATGATATATATATATATGTTTTCCATTTATTAAATTTGTTAGTTTGTTTAAATATTTGATATGTTATAATCTCATATAGTATCGTTATTTATTAAATATTTTATCTTGTTGTAGTTAATTTTAGAATATAGTAAAATACTGGCACATTAATTAGTTGTGTAATTATCGTTGTCTCTATATTTATTGTTATCTACTTAGTTTCTATTATTGATTTGTTAATTATTATATTTTTGTTAAATTGTTAGTAATATATTATTCATTGCTATATTTTAAATCATTATTGTTTAAATTAGTTTTAATTAGTTGTTATTTAAAAAGATAAAATGGACAAATCATGGATAAGGATGGATAGGAGAACCGATGCATTTCAAAAGGGTTTTGAAATGTCTTTAGAATTTACTAAGAAAAGTGCAAATAGAGATGGTAAAATTTGATGTCCTTGTATGGAATGTGGAAATTTATTTTTAGTACTATTGAAGAAGTGAGAGGGCATGTATATTTTAAGGGATTTGATAATAATTATCGTAAATGGATTTTACATGGAGAAGAGTTGGAAGAGTCTGAAGGATATCGTGGAGATTGTTCTAGAGTTAGTGGAATTAGTAAAAGCAATAACACTGAAAGTTATTTTACCCACATAAATACGGATGATGAAGATGTGGTGGGTAATAATATTGACATGGTGAATGATGCTTGTGACAAGTTCGTGGATAATCCTGGTGAATTTAAAAGGTTGTTGGAGGATGCCGAAACTCCTCTGTATCCAGGTTGTACGAACTTTACCAAACTATCTAGTTTGGTAAAGTTGTACAACCTGAAATCGAAATACGGTATTTCGCACACAAGTTTTTCCGAATTATTAAAGTTGCTGCGGGAGATGCTACCGAGCGACAACGTTTTGCCAGATTCTATGTACAACGTGAAAAAGACCCTAACAATATTGGGCATGGATTATGAGAAGATACATTGTTGTCACAACAACTGCATTCTTTATCGAAAAGAATCTGAAGCGCAAGAAAGTTGTCCTAAATGTGGAGCATCGAGGTGGAAGGAAACTGACGATGGAACTAAACGTGTAAATGTCCCTCATAAAGTCATGTGGTATTTTCCACCAATTCCACGGTTCAAGAGGATGTTTTAAAGCGTTGACACTGCTACAAATCTGACTTGGCATGCAAATGAACGAAAGGTCGTAGTTGGAAAGTTAAGTCATCCTGCCGATTCACCATCTTGGAAGCTAGTTGATCGCATGTGGCCTAATTTTGGTAAAGAATGTCGAAACTTAAGGCTTGGGATTGCAGCTGATGGCATTAACCCGCATAAGCATATCAGTTCTCAATACAGTTGTTGGCCTGTGCTTACAGTTACATATAATCTTCCACCATGGTTGTGTATGAAACGGAAGTTTATAATGTTGACAGTATTGATATCTGGACCGAAGCAGCCTGGCAACGATATAGATGTTTATCTTCAGCCATTGATTGACGATCTTAAGCAGTTATGGGATGAGGGAGTGCGAACTTGGGATGCGTGTAAGCGAGAATTTTTCACTTTGCGAGCAATATTATTGTGGACTATAAATGACTTCCCTGCATATAGTAATTTGTCTGGTCATACCACTAAAGGATATTTTGCTTGTCCTATTTGCAGCAAGAACACATGTGCTCAAAGTTTGAAAAATGGTAGAAAAATGAGTTATTGCGGAAATAGGAGGTTTCTTCCGAGTGATCATCATTTTCGA